>ONZH01026746.1:0-74198 GCA_900303285.1 Rhinella marina
CGCCAGGTTGTCAGGCAGCATTTTTAAGTGGGTTACCATTACCGTATCCCTGAAAATTGCCTTGGGGTCATCGCCAGACTATTTTTATGAAAGGCCATGGGGTTCTATACACACAGTGCTGACGGAAGCCCATCAGCCTTTCTAAACACAATTGAATCTGTTCCATCATGAGAAAGTCCCCCCAAGGAGTCCCGACTGTAACTTGCTTCCCATACAACTACCTCACCCCCGACACCACACACTGGAGCGTGTGTTCTGTCCTGAACTTCCAGTGAGCTTAATTCTGGGGGGACAACAATGGGGGAATTACTATTACTGGGAGGCACTAATGGGGGGCATTATTAATTTTGGGCGGCCCTAATGGGGGCATTACTGTTACTGGGGGACACTAATGGTGGGCATTACTATTTCTGGGGGCACTAATGGAGGCATTAATATTACCGAGGGGCACTAATGGGGGCATTACTAATTCTGGGGGGCACTAACAGAGGCATTACTGTTACTGGGGGCACTAATGGGGGCATTATTATTACTGGAGGCACTAATGGGGGTATTATCAATTCTAGAGGGCACTAATGGAGGCATTAATAGTACTGGGAGCCACATTATGACATAGTGACTTAACACATTGTGTTAAACCAAGCCCCCACAACCACACCTCCTTTGGGGTGTGGCTTAACTTAGCCAGTATTTTTTGTTGGGAAAGGTGGCAACCCTAGTGGTGCATGTGGAAAATGTCACAGCTAATGCAGTTGGATGATGATTCTTGGGAAACAATTATATGTATAATTCTCCAACTGCTTTTTTTTCTTTCTTTGTAATCTAATATATATACAGTACTAGCAGAAGGACCTGGCTTTGCACGGGTATATTTCATCTATTTAATTTAATGTTTGTATGTGTCGTTAAAAGATATCTACAGCATCCCCTATAATAGTGACATCTACAGTACCCCACCTCCTTAACAGTGACCTCTACAGCCCCCCACTCCTTAATACTGATCCTCCACAGTGCCCCGCCTCCTTAAAATGGTACCTCCACATTCTTAACTTTGACCTACACAGCAACCTGCCCCTTTAACAGTGAATTCCACAGCACTCCACCCCCTTGACAGTGACCTCCACAGAGGCCCACCGCCTTAACTGTGACCTCTACAGCACCCGTCCCTTAACACTGACCATAGGTTACAGTCCCCTTAACTGTGACCTCTACCATTCCTGGACCCTTAACAGAGACATCCACAGTGACTTCCCCTTTAACAGTGACTGCCCCAGTACCCCACTCCCTTAACAGCAACCTACACTGTACCTCACTCTCTTAACAGTGACCTCACAGTATCCCACTGCCTTAACAGTAACCTCACAGTACCCCACTGCCCCTCTAATAGTGGCCTCCACTGTCCCCTCCTCCCTTAACTGTGACTTCCACCGTTCCCTTCCCCCTTAACAGAGATCTCTACAGCATCCACTCCTTAACACTGGCCTCCATAGCAGATGGCTCCCTTAACTATGACCTCCACTGTTCCCTTCCCCCTTAACAGAGACCTTCACAGCACCCACCCCTTTAACAGAGACCTCCACAACGGCCCGACCCTTTAACAGTGACTTGCACAGCGGTTGCCCCTTTATTAATGACCTCCACAGTACCCCAACAGTTATTTCCACAAGACCCTGCCTCCTTAACAGTGGCCTCTACAGCAATCTGTCTCTTAACACTGACCTCCATAGCAGGCCGTCCCTTAACTGTGACCTCCACATCAGCTTTTCCTCTTAACTGTGACCTCCACATCAACTTTTCCCCTTAACTGTGACCTCCACAGTACTCCGCTGCCTTAACAGTGTCATCCATCAAGTTGACCTACAGCAGTGAAGAAAAATGGACACAGACACAGGATCTTCAATCAAGATAGCCATGGCGGCCTCTTCGTGCTCAAATGGATGAGGTGAGTATGATTATTTTTTTATTTTTACCACCATATCAGGGAAAATGTATTCAGTACCACAAAGTGCAATGAATTTCAGCTCTGCAGCAAATCAAATTTTTATTGAAATTCAGATCAAAGTCCACTTCAGATACTTTGATTCACTCAACACTAGTAGGGATACTAATCACAGGCAACTGTGGTCAGCAGCTGTCAGTTTAAATAGCACACCCTAAAGAAACATGTGATGCCTACGTCGAGTATGATTGATTCAGCATCCCTGCTTCCTAATAGGCAGACCTGCTGCACTGTCAACGGTGCGGGTTGTCATAGTGTGGATAGATTCTCCTCAATCAGATAGGTAAGTACATGACATTACCTCTCCCCTCCTAAAACATAATGACTCTATAACCTGGTTAAAAGCAGATATTTATAACAGCTAGAGGAACAGCTGTGCATACGTGTTCAGTTCAAATGTATACTCGTAAGACAAACAAGATTTCTACAAAATGATTAACCTAATCAACTTGTGATAAGAATATTAACACATAACCTTGTGAAAGCAAAGATTTGTAGATCACAAGTAGGATAAAACAAAGGACTGTAAGATTAATGCCACAAGATTATCATAAGTACAAAAAAAATGTAAATACTGTTCTTTTTCACCAGGACATGGGTACAATTGGCATAGTCAAATGTGTGATAAGTGTCCTTTGAACTGTATACCCTATAAAAAGAGACATGTGCGCTCCATTCCTCTATCCTCTATTATTCCATTTGGGGTTGGAGACTGAGTCACTATCAAAATGAAAATCGCTGTGGTTTTTATTGTAGCTGCTCTTTGTGGCTTACAGGGTGAGTTATTTAATATATTCAAATTCAAAAACAGCAATTCCCTAATATAAGTTCCGAGAACGCTGATTGGGAAGCCAAAGTTCCTGATATTTACTCTCTGAGCCTAAAGAGTTCTAATAGAGAACCTCTCTGAATGCACTTTTCAAAACTTTTGGAAATTTTTGTCATAAGTGGCATACATAAATGAGAAGGGGCTCCATAGCAAAGATCAAAATGGGCCCCATCGCACAAGGCCTGATTTTTGTTTGTACAACCATTTTTTTTTCTACGACCCATGGACTAATTCCCTAACACTTGTTTTCTAACAAGTTCCTCTAGAGATGGGAGTCTCGCACATATTCTTGACACTCATGGAGCCTTAGGCAGAGGCTGGACCCCATTATCTAGAAGCCCCATAGCAGATGCATTGTTTTCCTCTATAGTATGTGCACCTTTGTTCTTCATCTCATAAAGTTATTGTATTGCTTATGAGGTCATAAAAACATTATATTCTTAAATGCTTTGTTGATACGCTTATGGTATATATATATATATATATATATATATATATATATATATAATTTTTATTTATTTTTTTTTGTGCAGATGCTGCATCCGTTGCACAACCAAACTGTCTTGAACAACTTTTCCAGGTAAGGTTTAATTGTAAATTTCAGAAGTGGATGCTTCTGAGTAAAGTAACTTAAATATTTATAATACATTTTGGTTGTAATCTGAGATAAATGTATCTTTTCAACCATATGCTATTAGGGACAGTCTTTTTACAGCCATTAAACACAAAGTTAATTACGTCTTTATGTCTAAGGCTACTTTCACACTTGCGTCAGCAGGATCCGTTTGTGAGATCCGTCCCAGGCCTCCGTTCCGTCTCCATTCCACTCTGGAGATGGACACCAAAACGCTGCAGGCGTGTTAATGCGGTGTTAAACTGCTCTATGGGCATGTGGCAGTGTTCAGAAGGAAAGGAGCGCCATGCAGATTTTGCTAGAATGGTTTTTAGGCACCATTTTGTAATTGAGAGACCCTGACGTACCCCTAGAGTGGAATCCCTCAAAAAGTAACCCCATTTGGGAAACTACACGCTTCAAAGAATATATTAATGGGTGTACTGACCACATTAACCCTTTAAGCGTTTTACGGATTTTGGAATTTTTCAAATAAAATGTTGCTTTAGCCCCAAATTTTTCATTTTCACAAGGGCTAACAGGAGAAAAAGCACCCCATAATTTGTTTCCCATTTTCTCCTGAATGTGTGGTGGTAAACTGCTGTGGGAATGCAGGGCAGGACTCAGAATGGAAGGAGCACCATATGGATTTTGTAGCACAGATTTTGATGGATTGGTTTGTGGGTGCCATTCGTTTTTATTTTATTGAGCTATTGTCTTATGTGGGGTCTCATTTTTGCGGAATGAGGTGACCGTTTCATTAGTACCATTTTGGGGTACACAAGACTTTTTGATCACTTGGTGTTACACTTTTTGTGAGGCAAGGTGACAAAAAAATGGCTGTTTTGGCATAGTTTAAAAAAAAAATTACAGCATTCATCTGAAGGGGTAAATCATGTGATATTGTTAGAGCAGGTTGTTACGGACGTGGCAATACCTAATATGTCTAACATTTTATTTTTGTTAAGTTTTATACATTAGATGCATTTTTGAACAGAATTAAATCTTGTTTTTGTGCTGCCAATTTCTGAGAGCCATATTTTTTTAAATTTTCGGACAATTGTCTTAGTTAGAGTATCAATTTCTGCGGGATGAGATGGCGGTTTGATTGGTACCATTTTTGGGTAAATACGCCTTTTTGATCGCCTGCTATTACACTTTTTGTGAGGGTAGGTGACCAATAAATGGCTCTTTTGACATAGTTTTTTAAAAAAAATTTTTACAGCATTCATTTGAGGGGGAATATATTGTGATATTTTTACAGAGCAGGTTATTACGGACGCAGCGATACTTAATATGTCTAACATTTTTATTTTTGTTAAGTTTTACACACTAGATGCATTTTTGAACAGAATTAAATCTTGTTTTTGTACTGCCATTTTCTGAGAGCCATATTTTCTTATTTTTCGGGCGATTGTCTTAGGTAGGGTCTAATTTTTTGCGGGATGAGGTGACGTTTTCATTGGTACCATTTTGTGGTACATAAGACTTTTTGATTGCTTAGTATTACACTTTTTGTGAGCCAAGGTGAAAAAAATAGCTGTTTTGACATAGTATTTTAAAGTTTTTTTTTACAGAATTCACCTGAAGGGGCAAATCATGTCATATTTTTATAGAGCAGGTTGTTATGGACGTGGTGATACCCAATATGTCGATTATTTTTAGTTTTGTTAAGTTTTACACAGTAAATGAATTTTTGAACAGAATTAAACTGCCCTATTTTTTTTATTTTTCTGGCGATTATCTTAGGTAGGGTCTCATTTTTTGCGGAATGAGATGGTGGTTTGATTTTTACCATTTTGGGATGCATAAAACTTTTTGATCGCTTGATGTTACACTTTTTGTGAGGCAAGGTGACAAAAAAGGGCTGTTTTGTCATAGTTTTTTAAAAGAAATTTTTACAGCATTCACCTGAGGGGGAATATAATGTGATATTTTTATAGAGCAGATTGTTACGGACGCGGCAATACCCAATATGTCTAACATTTTTATTTTTGTTAAGTTTTACACATTAGATGCATTTTTGAACAGAATTAAATCTTGTTTTTGTAGTGTCATTTTCTGAGAGCCATATTTTTATTATTTTTTGGGTGATTGTCTTAGGTAGGGTCTAAATTTCTGCCTTTTTGATTGTGTGGTATTCTATGTTGTAATGCATTGGCTGTAAGTGTATCCAGCCCCTAGATCTTACAGGCTTCCGTAAATTCCGGAAGCTTCCGCACCAGGCTGCCTTCCCTGCCATCGGGTCCCCGTCACAGTAGCGTGGGGACCCGATGGACTCCCCTTCCTGCCGCCCGCATCGCATGTGCCGTGGTCAGCGCTGACCACGGCACATCGAGGGTTAATGCACCGGCATCTGTGTTTTCACCAATGCTGATGCATACAGCAGGGGTCCGGCTACTGGGCACAGCCGCTCCTGCACCCGCCTGATCAGCGCACCATAGCACTACGGCGCTGGTCGGCAAGTCACTTCCCGCAGCACTGTACATGTATGGCGCTGGTCGGGAAGGAGTTAAATATAAAAACAATGAAAATTATCCCTTTCTACCCTGGAGGTTTTTTCGGGTTTGTGTTTTTGTTTTGCGCTCCCTGCCTTGATACAGCCATAACTTTTTTATTTTTCTGTTTACACAGCTGAGTGAGCTCTTGTTTTTTGCGGGACAAGTTGTACTTTCCAACACCACAATTTAATATTGCATATGGTGTAGTGGGAAGCAGGAAAAAAATTCCAAATCGATTGAAATTGCAAAAAAAAACGCAATTCTGCCACAGTTTTACAGTTTTTTTTTATTTACGGCGTTTGATGTGCGTTAAAATTGACCAGTTATTTTCAGTCTACTGGTCAGTACCAATCCGGCGATACCTAATATGTATAGTTTTTCTTGCATTTTGATAGTGATAAAAAAATTATAAAGTTGGACTTTTTTTTTTTTTTTTCAGTTCTTGACCCCCATAACTTTTTGGTATTTATGTGTACAGAGCTGTATGGGGGCTAATTTTTTGCGGGCGATCTAAACTTTTTATTGATACCATTCTGGGGTGTGTATGACTTTTTGATCGCTTTTTATTTAATTTTTTTTTTACAAAAAAGCGACAAAAATGGCAAATCGGCCATTTTGACGCTATTTTCCATTTTGCTTTTTTCGTATGGCAAATATTTTTTATATTTTTATAATATGGGCATTTTCGCACACGGTGATACCCATGATGTGTATTTTTTAATTTTTTTAATACTTTTATTTTTATTTTCGGGAAAGGGGGGTGATTTGAACTTTTACGTTTTTTTATTTTTATTTTTTAAAACTTTATTTATTTATTTTTTACACTTTTTTTATAGTTTCATCATTTGATTGCTTATATTATAGACTCCAATGCGTGCGCTTCCATTGTTTGCCGCCTTCGGGTGCCACAGTCAGGCTTAGACGAGGGGTTAAATGTCGGGAATCATCACCTAAAAATCAGCGATCTAGAAGGCAGGGACCCCTGGGAACGGTACCTGCCTTCTCTTTGGGGTACCCTGCTGTCACTGACAGCAGGTACCCCACTGTGCAGCTGCACGATTAGCGTGCAGCTGCTATCTCTGAATGGACGTTTAGAAACGGCCATTCAGAGATAGATAACCACTTCCCGGACGTTTATAGTCAACGGGCGGACGGGAAGTGGTTAAACAATAGGTCACTTCCTAATGACATTCCCTTTAAACTTTGCATTACTCTCGCATTCACGTGTGCTCCATTTGCTTGTGCAATATACCAATTTGGGTAATTTCTATTCATTCTCTATAATAACTTTAAAAATACATGAATGAAAAATTCAATGATTCATACTAGAAATGGTAACATATTTTGTAAGGCTAAAAAAAATCCATCCAGTTCAGCCTGTTATCCTGCAGGTGAATAGTGTCTAAAAAAAAAATCAAATTTGTTACAAGTTGTACAAACATATGCCCACCAAATGAATCGGAAGCATTTTGTTTCAGACAAATAGCGTGAAAACTGCCCCCAGCGCCATTTTACTATAAGTATGATTGGGGAAAACCACAAGGGAGGAAGAAGATAACACTGGGAGGAAGTGGGGAGAACTTGCCTTGATTGGCTCAGAAGATGACAGATGACTGGATAAGCCAATCAGGGGCAAGATTTTGGAAGGGCCTTTGCCTATAATGCCATTCTGTATTCATCTTCTGACCTGGAATGATGTGTTATGGAAATTGTCTGTCAAAAGGCAATTGTAGATACAATGCAGTAATCTAGCTATATTAATGAACTATAGGAAGACAATAGTTAAATATAATTGAGTAGATTTTAGGGAATTTGATAGGGAAAGATTTATGGAAAGCTTTGAGAGAGTGAGGGAGTAGTCACCCTGTTATGTGTTTAATAAAGCTGCTGCTGGCAGCTAGTTCTGCATTATAAAACCCCTAGAAGAAAAAGAAACTCATCTTTTCTATATATGAACAGACATTTAAAAAAAAAAAACAACTCATGTTTCTACAGTTCATAGGCGATTGCCAGCACTGCAATAGTAATCCACTGCAAGCCCTGAGCGATTGCACATTTTTTCAACTTCTAAAACCCATTTCAGTGCATTATCCCATGTTATTGAACGCTTTTCATATTGCCTCATGATAACATTCAGTAATAGCAAAATCATTTTGACAGTAATGCCATTATTATACCTGTGTTATTAAATTCATTACATATTACTGCAGGACAAGAGGCAGTTATAGCAAAAGCATTTTATGGCAATAAGGCCTCTTTCACACGAACGTTGTTTTTGCGGGCTCCGATCCGCAATTTTCACATGAAAAATGCGGACCCATTCATTTCTATGGGCCCGCAAAAAATGCGGACAGCACACCGTGTGCTGTCCGCATCCGTTGCTCCGTTCCGTGGCCCGCAAAAAAAAATAGAGCATGTCCTATTCTTGTCCGTTTTGCGGACAAGGATAGGCAATGTTACAGTGGATCCGCAAAAAATACGGATGCCATACGGACGCCATCCGTTTTTTTTGCGGATCCGCAATTTGCGGACCGCAAAACACAACGTTCGTGTGAAAGAGGCCTAACACCATTATTATTCCTGTTTTTTAAAACATGCTGCCTATTACTGCAAGATAAGGGGTAGTTATAGCAAAAGCATTTTTCAGTAATAACATATTTATTATACCCTTGTTATTAGATGCTAGTAAGTGATGTTGAGTGGCTCACACCAAGATAATGAATAACGGGGGTTCGCTACCCACTGGGACACCAAATTCCAGTGTGAGAATTGTTGGGGGGAAAAAAAGGAAATTAGGGTATGCACACCTCAATTCATCCAATCTTAGGGCTCATGTATACGAACGTGTGCATTCAGTGCTCGTGCTGTGGACCGCAATTTGCGGTCCACAACGCAAGGGCACTGACATTAGGGCCGCTGCATGCGGATCGTGGACCCATTCATTTGAATGGGGTCCGTGATCCGCATCCAAAGGTCCCCACCGCAAAAAAGTAGTGCATGCGCTACTTTTTTGCGGTGCGGAGGCACAGCCAAAAACACCACGGAAGCACACCGTATTGCTTCAGTGGTGTTCTGATCCATGCCTCCGTTCCGCATCTCCGTGATTCCAGGCTTGTTCAGAACTAGTTACTATTTTTTCTAACAATGAACACTTATATATGTATAAATGCGTACAGGCATCCTGCTCTAGTTCACACCTAATTTTTAGACACTCGCGTAGAACAAGCCATTGTTTCTCATGGCATTAACATGTGCGTATGAACAGTTATACAGATCTGTCCCCTTTAAAGCATGATTTTTGGACATTTTGGAGAACTGTGTTTTTAAACATGCCGTTTGTTAACTCCATCAACTACGCTGTAATGTTGTAGTGAGAATGCAGATGATTCATAATGAATCCACTCTGGGATATAGAGTTGGAGGATAAGAAATTACTTTATCTCATGCCCTTCGCCATGTTTAGCATCTGCACATAGCTAGCTCTGTTCCTCCTCCTAATTCACAACTGTTGCTAAGCATAAAAAAACAAATGAGTGAACAGCAAATAAAACTTACAGCACAGTTATCACATGTGTGTTTACTCATATGTCAGTGTCACTGTGACATTATCTGCTATTACTCTCATTGTGTTCTAGAGCTTAAATACCAATTTTTAAGGCCAATTGGAGCATTCCATTCATGTAGCATAGATTCAGACACAAAACTATTTTTTTTTTTAATTTCCAGGAATGAGACACAAAACAATTTCAACAAATGAATTTATCTTTAATTAATACTTTGCTTTTCATGTAAATAAGACTAATGTTAAGAAATAAAATGTAGAGATTTGGGCTAAATTATAAGGTAAATGGATAGGTTGTTCTTTTTCCTGCTTTAATCCTTAAAGGGGTTGTCCGGGTTCAGAGAAGAACCCGGACATACCTGCAATTTCACCCAGGCAGCCTGCCTGAAGAGGACATCGGAGCATCTCATGCTCCGATGCCCCCCCTTGCCCTGCGCTAGATCGCGCAGGGCAAGGTCTCTTTTGTATGTAAACACTCGCTGCCGGGCGGGTACTTCCGCCCGGCAGTGAGTTCGGTGACGTCACCGGCCTTAATGGGCCGGCTTTAGCGCTGCCCTAGCCGTTTTACTGGCTAGGGCAGCGCTAAAGCCCGTCCATCAGCGCCGATGACGTCACCGACTCACTGCCGGGCGGAAGCCTCTGCCCGGCAGGGACCGGTACGTCACCGGAACTGGCTAAATTCCTTTGCCCTGCGCTAATTAGCGCAGGGCAAAGGAGGGCATCGGAGCATAGGATGCTCCGATGCCCTCTTCAAGCGGGCTGCCTGGGTGAAATTGCAGGTATGTCCGGGTTCTTCTCTGAACCCGGACAACCCCTTTAAACTTGTCCTAATAGTAGAGACTATGTCTTAATTGTAGAGACTTCAGGGGCGGACTGGGATGTTAAAGTGGCCCTGGAAAAAAAAAGTGGGACAACATAAGTAGGCAGGGTCAAGAATACCATAGAGCAAAATACCATTCCAGCAGAACTAAATACCAAAGTGCATCACAAAATACTTCCCCAAAAGTTGTCCCTCTGTAGTGGCCATCAATAGCTGCCATTTTCTGTCCTTCTCCAATTGTCTTTGATTGAGATATGGAGCAGGGGGCTTCAGAGGTGAGATGTGGGCACAGCAGTTGAATTTAGGTACATGATTCTCCCAGCATTAATTACAGTTGATAGCTCATTATGTACCCAGCCAGCAGCAGAGAGGAGGACTGGGTGGGCCCCTGGGGCAACGATCCACTAGGAAATTTCCCTGTAAGGTCTATGACCAATCCACCCCTGAGAGACTTCAAGCATCCAAATTACCAAGCAACTGTTCCATATTTGCATTATTAATCCCTATCAAGTAACCATTCAAGTGGCCATACTATACACTTAAGTGATTGGGCACATTGTGGCTGATCAGAAGTTTGATATGTTCATATTTTGCTAAATATTTTATACTATACATACCTTTTGTTAAAAAGGTACGATGAGGGGATAATTAGAAACAACATTCAATCTTGAAATATGGTTTCAAACCACTCTCTGGCATTCTCACCCAATGTGTAAAGCAGAATCTTCCCACTGCACCCTGTCAATATAAGTAGGATCACATATAGATGCAGTTCATTGACAAAACCTTGATTGTTTTAACAGCTACTGTATAAATCAGAACATTTGACTATAGTGATACTGCAAGATGATATACAGTGCAAAATCTTTAACAGACAAGAAAACTATTAATGGATAGAAGAGGAAAAAAAGATGCCTATCTGGATTTTGAAGATAAAATAGTAGTCTGTTAATTTTAATGTTATTTCATGATATTAATGTTTATCATATATTTTTTTGTCAGGATGATGCCCCAGTCCTTCTCCAGTCGCTGGCTACTCTCCTCTGCAATTACAAGATTGCACAGGTATAATAAACTAAATAAAAATAACAAAAGTTCTTGAAAGTTAGAAATGTTTTTAAACAATGTTTTAAGGAAATTATTGTACGCCTTCAATTTTTTTGAACTAATATAATAAATACAGATATAGCTAAAGACTTAACATATAAAAGTTGCAGCAAACTTTTTTCATATATATTTCATATATCGGTATGATTTCCTTATCTTTCAAGCTTCTTAACCTAACTTAACTGTTCTTTCATGACTTGTCTTCTTGGTTGGGTTAACATGCTATATTTGGTGGAAGTTCTAGGAAAATTACACTAAAATGTAATTGAAGGATCCCTTTTCCTTCCTTAAAAGTCAAGGTTTTAGAAACAACTGGTTTTGGCCAATAGATACATACCCAAATTACTTTTTACATGACACCCAGAGGCTAAGCACACATATTTTAAAAGGACAAATATGACAAACAAATCTTATTTTATGCCAGATTATTGAAGGTAAGCCCTAGGACCCCCACAACAATTCTAACTGTTAGACAGATCAGTATAATAATAGGTACACCAAGCCTCAAAGCATCCAAAGAGGTCCCTTACCAATAGAAAAAATGAAGGTTGGATTACTTGCTGCTGAAGTAAAGGGGACTAGGTACTATCATGAGAACTCAAGAGCAGAACCAATTGCTACAGGATACCTGTATCTCCAACCTTGAATAACTCAAGATGTCAGTCTTCTTTCCTCTCTCTCCCCCTCTCTCTCTCTCTATATATATATATTTTTTTTTTCTTATCTCTTAAATGTCACAAGTGTTCGGAAACTTGGAATTCTGCAAATATGCCTGTATGGCTTGCCAATACATATGGTACTATTCTACATGTATTTGTGTTTCCTTATATTCATATTACTACTTACAACTTTCTAGGGCAGTAGCAATGCAGCCTTGTTCCAGGCTTTCCTAAATGAAGTGAATGTACTTCTGGTAAGATTTATGACTATTTACTATATGTATTTGTAGTTAACAAGAGAGGCTTAACCACATCCAGTAAAATGGTTGATAAAGAACTTGTCACTTTTTTGGGATCAAAGGATTAGACAATAAAAAGGATTTCAACCAGTGGAGTACATAGAGAAATAAGGGCCCCATAGCAAGAATCAAACCAGGCCCCCCACACAAGACTGAAGGGTTTCTGCCTAAACCCTTTTCAATGACCCTTGGGCCATTTTTTCCACTGCTTCATTTGCTAAAAGTTGTTCCTTTAGAGGGTAGAGTCCTGACCAAGTTTTCACCTCCAGTAGAGGAGATAATCCCAACTAAGACTGGGCCCCCTCTTTCCCTGGCCCCCATAGCAGTCACATGGTCTGCCGCTATGGTAGTTATGCCCCTAATTTCAATCCAAAATGTAAAAATGACCATAAACTCTATATTACAGCAGATATCAGAGCTTATTGTGTTTCCAAAAGTGACAAAGGCGATCTAGTCTTATTGATCAAAAACTTTGAAGTAATTCAGAAGTCACAATTTACCTGGAAACTTGAAGGGAACAACAAAAATACATTGTATACATACGTATTTTATAATATAGAGATATATTCTGTAAAGGGTTTTTTCAGCATTTTGCAAAAAAAAAAAGATTCTCATGGTGTAAGAAAATAAGTGAACATTCACCTTATTGATACCATGTAGTCCTATTCCGACACTTCACTGTCTCCAGTGTTTTCTCCTTCTTGCATCCTCTCAACATGCAGGAAATGATCTTTCAGCCAGCAGTGACTGATTAAGTGGGCATTCCCTACATATGAAAGTTACCCATGAAGCAGAGATCGGAACTGATGTGACAGGCATTCCTAAATTGACTAATTTAACTATTTTACACATGTAAAGCCTTTGTTTAAAAAAAGGGCCAGATAATGCCTTTAGGTTTTTAAAACCATTGTGTGCTACATAAGAGGATATACGTTTCTAACATCACTCTTTCTCATCAGTATATTGATTTAGTATTTTTTTTCACCATTCTACAATTAGATAAAAAAAATATATCAGACTGACAATAAAATAGAAATATACTCTGAGCAGATTTGACATGAAATACTTTAAGTAATTAGATACTAATGACCGTTTTTCCTTTTCAGGGCAAAGTTGGCTGCACCGTTGATAACATTCTTGGAACACATGTGGTAATTACTGTTTACATATATGTTATTGTCAATCTTAAATTATAATAGTATCACATGGGATAGGGACATATTATGATCTTTTATAATTTGATTCTGTAGGTTACATTTTTTTAAAAATTTGATATAAGAACAATTCTAGTCATGGGTAAACAAATCTATTATATCTGCCCATCAGCAAACTGTTTATTTTTTGGTGACCCTTCCTGCCACTAGGAGAAGAGTAACATGAGAAACAGATGTCCCCTCTCTAGATGTCCATTGTTACACATTCTGTTGGTCATCCCCGTGTAGGTCCCCAATGCATACACATTACAGCCACTGCAGGGTTTACTGCAATGGTTTGTGTGCACCTACAAATTTAGTCTTTATTTTCATGGATAAAAATGTGGTGAAAAATAATGCCAGGAAACAGTACAGAGGTTGATAAAAATTGATATTGGTTCATCGTTATAACTTCTTATTAGCGTAAATCGAAGTACTAGACAAATTTCCTTGTGCTTCGTGGTAACGAATCAATTTTCCCTGAAGTTAAATGTAGTTAATGTAGTTAAAAAAAAAAAAAGTCATGCTTACCTCATCCATTTGCTTGCGATGGGCTGGCCACTGCCATCTTCATTGAAGATCTTGCACAAAATCCTGTACGTTTTGATGTATGACATCACCATGCCAGCAGACATGATGACATCTTCATGGGCCATGCAAGATTTCACATTAGATCTTCAATCAAGATGGTGATGGCTAACTTATTGCTAGCAAATGCATGAGGTAAGTATGATTTAATTTATATTTTTATTTTATTTTATACTGTATTTTTACAGTCATATGCCGCTATCAGCTATGAACACGGCATAGGGTACAATGATGGGGAGTGGCGCAATCACTGCTCCCTGTCATTGCACCCACTACTTATAAATACATTTTTAAATGTTTGTAAAATTAGGCAAAGCAGCTGAATTTAATTTTTGAATACCTCACTCATCTCTACTTCTTAAATTACAGACAGTCACACTTCAAAACGCTGAGCAAATTGCAGATCAAGTTGCCAATGTACTGTTTGGATATGTGGTAAGACAACCTACTATGTTATGAATAATTGCACTGAGAATTGTAATATATTATGGGGGTTGAAAATGAAACACAAGAATCTTTGCCAGAGTTGCAATTAATTGTCATACAGAAATGGGATATTTCAACTTTAGGTATTCTTGCACTAGGTGTCAAAATTGACTTGTCAAACATATAAAAAGCCTACATGATATCTTCTGTTGATATATAGTGAGTGTGTAAATATATATATATATATATTTTTTTTTTATATATTATCAAATGTATGCATATCATACAACTGAATAACATGAACTTTTAGCTCTGATATTGGAATGAGTTATATAGTCTTAGAGGCAGGCAAATGTGCCTCATAGCCAAAAAAAAAAAAAAATGGAGTCCTCTTGCTGATAGGGCTTCCAGCTATTATACCTCTTTATTCTGGACAGTAAAGTCAAGATTCCCCATCTTCAACCTATCCTGTGTAAGTATGGGGTGGTATGTACCTCTAAACATTTCCCCCTATTATGTTAATGAATCTCTCATTGAATAGCACTGTGCAAATTCACACAAGCCATATCACCTGGGAAAAGACACAGCCAAATCTGTGCCTGTTTTTTTTTTTACTTACGCAAACCTATGTAAATATAACAAAGTACTGAATGTGATGTGGAACTGAGATCTACTACGTACGATATGTAGGCTTGATATTCTGTTGGGGGGCTTTCAAAAGCATAATGTAGTTCATTATGTTGTCTCCCAATTAATATTTTGTAACGTTTTGACTATGTAAAATGTCATAAATTTATATTCTCATTCATCATTTCTTTGTATTAAAATAGGATGGCATCATTGCAAAAGTGGTAAAAATTGTGGTGAGTACTACGTTTCACTGTATAAAGTCACATTTACATTTCTTTTTAAGGATTGGTGCAGTTTATTTAAAATGATTAGTGCAATTAGACAAAGCATAAATCAGGCCTTACACTTATTGGCCCTGGGTCCTCACATGATTTAATACTGGAATATAAAATTGTCTCACCCCATGTTCACATGGCTAAAATCCAAAGCAGAAATATAAGTACCAGATCAGTTGCTAAAAAGTGTTTTAGAAGCATTTTTGAGGTTTTCATGTTTTCCCATTGACTTCTATGAAATCCAAAATCAACTCTGCTTCAAAGAATTAACATGTCACTTCTAAAGCTACTTCAGCTACTGATGAAAACTACAATGTATGTACATACAACACATACAACATACAACTGTATGCACAACGTGGACATTTTAACATTAAAGTCAATGGGGAAACTGTTGGTGGAGTTTTGAATGTGGATTTAGCAACAGAAAATTCCAGTTTTCTGCCGTTTGAACATATCCTCAGTGTTACAACTAGCCTTAGCTATATAAAATATAATTAATAGTCTTGTCAAAATGAATACAAAACAGTCTTTAAAGGTTTGTCCAGAATTCTCAAAACCAGGCAAAGCCCAGAGACAAAAAGTGTCACTGTTGCTGTGAAAAAGTGGATTTTTAAAAAAAAATCCTGGAAAACCACTTTAAATCACTAGTAAATACTAGCAGAAATTAACTTGTAATTGTAATTATCATAGTATTATATACATTATGTAATTATGAATATACATTAATGTATAATGTATCATAAATCTCTGAAGTCATATAACTATGACAATTTTTATACTTGCTTTAGGATGAAATTCCTTTCTTGAGTGATTTTGTGGTAAGTCTTAAAATTTAAAAGTCTGCATATGTACCTGTAATTCTACATTTGTAGCTTGCAACTATTTACTGATTGGGCTACTTCATAAAAAAATGCCTAAAACAGTCTAGAGGTTAAAATAAAAAAATACAAAATATAAAATTTTAAATTAAAATGTTATGTATACTTTTACTACCTTTCTGCCAACAAATCTAAATATAAAATTAATCAGCATTGCTATAGCTTATAATTAAGTAAAACGTGTTCTATGCAGATAAATTCTGTGTAGTGTAATCCTGCAGTCTACCAGTGTCATATTATTTGTCACCTAGTTTGTGCTAATTTGGCAGGTTAGCTAGACGATGAGGACAGATAGAAGAGATAGTGACTTCAGTATCACACTATGTGGAATTTGTTTATTGTGTGATACCATGGGATGCATAGTCTGCATAGGAGCTATAGAAACAAAATGGTATAACATTTTTTATTTAAGACCTACAATATTGCTAAGTTGCTTTATGTTTTGGTGTTTAATGGTGATTATCTAGCCTCAGTATAGGTCATCAATGTCTGATTGTTGGTATCCAAAGCCTGCCATCCCTGCCAATCACCTGTTTAAAGAGGCTACAGTGCTCACTGATTGCTGTGGCCTCTTACTAGGCCTGTGACATTACATTCATTGGTTATGTGGCATAGGCTCAGCTAAGTTCCATGCAAGTGAATGGGGCTGAGCTGCAATACCAAACACAGCTGCTATCCAGTGGACAAAACTGGAAAGATGTTCCTAGCCTTTAAATTTTGGTAATAACTAGAGATGAGTGAATTTTTCAAAAATTCTATTCGGTCGGTTCGACAAAATTTCCAAAAAGATTTGCTTTGATCTGAATTTATTTGTGGCGAATCTCATTTAAAAAAAACAGCTATTTCCTGGCTGCAGAGAGCCTGTATAGTGGTGTAGAACACTGTGCCTTGCAGAAACACGCATAGGGCGTCTGCTTTTGTAGTGAAACAATACTGTGATTCTGTATGACACGCAGATGACAGGCATCGCTTTTTGGAATCATTGCACACTTCACTTATTTGGGCAGTTATGAGACCAAATAACTCAAGGGTGTACTCAGCCTTACAGGTCAAGAGTGCACTCTTATTACACCGTCGTCAGCTGATTCCACATAGATTTCTACAGAACCTGTTCTATTAAACACCTATACAAGTAGAGTCCCCCTGACAGAGTGGAGAGAGCATCAGCAGTAGTTTGTGTTGATGTCAATGATTATTTGGCCCTTCCTCTGATCCGTTAGAACAACAACAACCCCCAAAAAACAGATCCTGTCTTTTGAGCATCTGCCTTCACTCAGTCTGCATTTGGTCAGTAATCCATCAGTATTGCTAAAGCCAAAAAAAAAAATACAGGACTGGATCCAAAACAGATGACACGTGAATGGAATATTTGCATGCCTTCTGTGTTTTGTACCCACTCCTGCTTTTGAATACCAAATCATAAGCCAATTATGATGCAAAATAGGGATCATGTTATACAGGACTTACAGCTGCTACATAGACAGGGTCTGTTGCGTGTCTCATTTTTCCTTCCTTCTGACAGGTCAGAAGGGTCAAATAAATGATGATGTCCACCAGGCAAAATAAAGGCAAAATAGTAGCCCAGTCATGGAGTGGGGAGGGTGAGAACAGCATAAGAAGTCCATAGATTGGACCAGTGACAGAGTGGTGAGGTAGCAGCAGCATGAGGAGACCACAGAGTGTTGAGGTGGCAGTAGCATGAGGAGACCACAGAGTGATGAAGTGGCAGCAGCATGAGACCACAGAGTGGTGAGGTGACAGCAGCATGAGGAGACGAAAGAGTGGCCCAGTGACAGAGTGGTGAGGTAGCAGCAGCATGAGGAGACCACAGAGTGGTGAGGTGGCAGCAGCATGAGACCACAGAGTGTTGAGGTGGCATCAGCGTGAGAAGACCACAGAGTGGCCAAATGTCAGAGTGTTAAGGTGGCAGCAGCAGCATCTGGAGACTACAGAGTGGCCCAGTGACATAGTGGTGAGGTCGGGTGCAATACCTGTACCAGCTAAAGATGGTGGGTGGCAGTAGGAGCACCTGGCAGCAGGTGTGTGGCATCAGGCGGGTGGCAGCATCACAATAGCAGCTGAAGCAGATAGCAAGAGGAAACAGATCTTTTTTGACAAAGTTTAGATGTGGCACCATGGATGATCTAGTCTGATGCATCAAGCAGTGGTGTATGGAAATACTAGCTGATCCACGCCTGATTCATCTTCACAAAGTTCAGTTTATCCACATTTTGTATGGACGGTTGAGTTTTCTTTAGTGTAAATACGGCCCCCGCCGCACTAAACACCCGCTCTGATGCCACATTGCTGGCCAGGCAGGAAAGCTTGTCCAGGGCAAACGGCGAATAGGAAAAACGGCTAATAGGACTTACATATATTTCCTATTATTAATACACCCCGTAAATGGTTGTAGTACAATGTAACTTCACCGAGGAATGGAAATTAAGACTCATTTTTTTTCTATTAATACACCTCAAAAAAAATTGTATAACAATGTAAAATCACTGCAGAATGGCTAATAGGACGTACGTATATTTCCTATTAATACACTCCGTAAATGGCTTTATCACACAGCACTTGCACCGCAATAATTAGCAAGGTTTGCTGGAATTACTGAGCTATCATTTAGTGCAATTTGGATCCCCAGTTAGTACAGTAAAGTGTAACAGAATTGCTTCTTTTATCCAGGCTGTACACTCACCTATTGGACCCTGTTCTACTTTTATAGTGTGGATAATGCCTCTCTATCCTTTCTCTACACTATGAATAATCTTTCCCTGAACTTCTAAATCGTTTTTTCAGCACAATAAATCTCTCCCTACACTGGAAGTACATTGGAAAATGGCTGAATCCAAGATAGCTGAGGCTATTTATAGGGCTGTGACATTACAGGAACTGGCTTGCTGCTAATTGGCTGCATGCATGGCATTGTGGGTGATCCCTCATTCCCAGAGTTCTTTGCTCCATGTCCTATCATGTGCAGCAGCTATTTTAGGAAAAAATGTGATTTGTTACCACGAAGCGTGAGGAAATTCGACTTCGGTGCAAATCGAATTTTTCCTGTAATTTAGATCAAATTCCACTTCGTTAACTTTGATTCGCTCATCTCTAGTAATAACGAGAAATCGTCTATTCAAGATTTTGCCTTTTCATCCTTCCATTATCAATAAAATGTCTCCAAAATAAAGTCAGATGTTACTATATACCGTATTGCTTTATATGTATACATAACATGATAAGTTGATACTGTACATGATAACATGCAAGCAACAAGGTATTGCAGTCTATTGATCTGTATGTTTGATTATGATATAGTAAAAGTGCATGTATTCATGTAAATTATATTTTATTACACTCTTAGAATGCCAAAAACATTGTCACTGACATCCAAGACGTCTCATGTGGAGTAATGGTAAGTCTAGAAGAATTAAGGTTTTGGTAAGGCGCCCAACATATTTTGAATTTATAAAATAGCAATTGATTTTATCCATATTGCATCTTTTCAGTGTTTCTCTGGATAGTAAATCTTGATGCACTAGCTGTTGCTTAATCCATTACCAGTGATTAGCTTACAGAAGTTTAATAGAGGATCAACTAATGTTAGTGCACTAAAAGCTCTATATACTTACTATATAAATATAAAACACACATACATATTGAATAACAAAGGACCTCTGATGTTTATAAAACTGTTCTAGAATACTCAGATTACATATAAACCACTAAACCCGTTTGATAGCAACAGTAATCACTTCATTACTTTCAGATCTACTTTTTTAGGACACCCCGGATAATCCTGAAGAAGTTGTTAGATAGATAATTTTGAGATAATAATTCAATGTTATTTCTTTGTATCTCTATAGGAAGTAGTTTTGACTGAAGTGGATAAAATACTGGTAAGAACAGATAGCAATGTGTTTGTAAAAATTTTTTTGCAAAGGTCCATATTGGCAAAACAGTGGTATAACATTGTGATGCAAGACTGTTGAAGACAATGGTAAAATATTTGGAAGAAGATGCGGCCCTGCCACATCTGTGCCGGCCCTGCCCCCATTTGTCCCCCCCGTCCATGGTGCATCCCCCTGCTGCGTCCCCCTGATAATTGTGATGGCGGTGGCTCCGTTCCTGTGCCACCGTCATCAGTAGCGAGTGTCAGCTTTATGCTGACACTGCTGTAACCCCTTAGATGCTGCGGTCATCGGCATCCATGGAGTTAATAAAGGGAGGGGGCTCCCTCTCTCAACCATCGGGCTACTGTGCTGCGACGGCAGCGGTCCAATAGTTGTCATGGCAACCAGATGCCTTGCAAAGGCGTCCAGTGTTGCCATCTATCAGTGTAAAACTGATCTATAAAATGATCATGGTACTAATCTCGTGTGGTGAATGCTGTATAAAATAAAAATAAAAAACAATGGTGAAATTGCTATTTTTTTGGCCTCACCTCCCACAAAAAATTTAATAAAAAGCAATCAAGTCATATGCAACCCAAATACCAATACCAATAAAATCTACAGCCCAACTTGCAAAAAATAAGCCCTCATACAACCTTTTTTACGTAGAAATAAATAAGTTAAGGTCTTATATTTCAATGATGCAAACAAATTTTTTTTAACAAAAAGTGATTTTATGGTATAAAAAGTGGTAGAACATGAAAAAAAACTATTAAAATGTGGTGTTGCCATAACCGTATCCACCCACAGAATAAAATTATCATACATATAAAAAATATATCATATATATAAATATACCACATGGAGAACCCCATAAAAAATAAAAATAATTAAACACTGACAGAAATACCATTTTTGCCCACTTCGCCTCGTACAAAATGGAATAAAACTGCTCAAAAAGTCATATAGACCCCAAAATTGTACCAGTATAAATTACAGCCTGTCTTGCAAAAACAAGCTCTCACACTGTTACATTGACAGAAAAATTAAAAAAGTTATGGGTCTTTGATTTGGTGATGCAAATAAAAAATAATGTTTAATTAAAAGTGATTTTATAATATAAAAGTGGTATACCATGAATAAAACAATATAAATTTGGTATCACCATAACCATATCAACCCACAGAATAAAATTATCTTATCAAATATACCATATGGAGAACCCCATGCAAAAAAAAAAAAAGTGGCAGAATTGCAATATTAGCCCACTTCACCTCATAAAAAAATGTAATAAAAAAAATCAAAAAGCCATATGTATCCCCAAAATGGTACCATTAAAAACTACAGCCCATCCTGCAAAAAATGAGCCCCCATACAGCTCAGTCAACAAAAAATAAAGAGCTATGGCCCTTAAAATCTATTTCAGCTAATTCCATGTTAGAAAATGCTGATGCCGCTCCTTTCCTTTTGAATTCTGCCATCTGCTCATATAGCAATTTACAATCACATATGGGGTGTGGCCATATTCAGGAGAAAATGGGTAACAAATTATAGTGTGCCTTCTCTCCTGTTATCCCTTGTTAAAGTGAAAAATGTGGGCGTAAGATACTTTTTCTTGTAAAAAATATTATTTTTCATTTTCAAAGCCAAGTGTTTCTAAATATTATGAAACACCTGTGAGGTCAAAGTCTTCAGTAAACCCCTCAATGATTTATTTGAGGGGTGTAGTTTACAAAATGAGGTCACTTTTTTGTGTTTTTTCTACTGTAGGGGTGCCATAGTGTGCCTTCAAATATCACACCCAAAAGCCATTCCAGCAAAATCTGCTTTCCAAAAACCATATGTTGCTCCTTTCCTTATAAACCTTGTCGTGTGCCCATACAGGGGTTTACAAACATAAATGGGGTGTTTTTGTAAACTGCAGAATCAGGGTAATAAATATTGAGGTTTCTTTTATTGTTAACCCTTGTTGTGTTATAGTAAAAAATGTATTAAAATTAAAAATCTGCACAAAAACTGAAAATTGTAATTTTCGCCTCCATTTTTCTTTAATTCTTGTGGAACACCTAAAGGGCTAGCATAGTTTGTAAAACCAGTTTTAAATAATATGAGGGGTGTAGTTTCTAAAATGGGGTAATTTATTTGTGGTTTCTATTATGTAAGGACCTTAAAGTGACTTCAGAACTGAATTGGTCCTTGAAAAAGTCAGTTTTGAAAATGTTATCGAAAATTTGAAAAATTGCTTCTTAAATTCTAAGCCTTGTAACATCCTTAAAAATAAAATGTCATTTTCAAAATAATGCCAATATAAAGTAGACATACAGGTAATCTTAAGTAAAAACTATCTCATAAAGGTATCACTTTCTGCCTTTAAGGTTGAGAAATTCAAATTTAGAAAATTTAATATTTTTCCAAATTTTCAGTAAATTTGGGATTTTTTATAATATAAAGGTAAAACATATGGACCCAAATTTGCTCCTAATATCAAGTATGAGATGTCATGAGAAAACAATCTCATAATGTCTCGGATAAATAAAAGTGTTCCAAAGTTATGTGCACATAAAGTGACACATCTCAGATTCGCAAAATTAGGCCTGGTCACGAAGGTGAAAAATGGCTTGGTGTTGAAAGGGTTAAGAAAGAGGCCTCGCCAAAATGTGCTAAATATAGTCTATGTAAAATTTGGTCTTAAAAAAAAGCAACAGTGGCTTGTGTGCCAAATTCATTTCCCAGCTTAATCATGTTCAGAAAATAGGATAAAAAAATCTATAATCAGAAAATAAGGACAAAAGGCAAAAAAGGATGTGTCATTATTTGGTTTTAACTGGCAGAGAAAATTATAGGGGACACATTCCCTTTGTCATAATAAATCTCCAGTGTATGTAGAAAATCAAGTGGCTGTAGTTTGGTTTAGTCACATGCTGCCAGTTTAATTATATTACTATTATTAGTGTTGAGCAAATCGAAGCCAAATGAATTGACTTCAATCTGAATTTTGGGTAAAATTTGATTCACCGCCAAGCCAAATTTCCTTGCAATTCATGGTAATGAATCTATTTTTCCTGAAATGGCAGCAAAGAATAATACATACTGACCTCATCCATTTGCTCACAGAGAGGCCATTGCAGCCATCTTGATAAAATATACTGCATGAAATCTCACATGTCACCACGCTGGCCAGCAGATACCATCATCATGTCACCGCACGAGATTTCATGCAGTGTTTTGAATCAAGATGGCCATGATGGCTATCTTAGTTTGTTTTTTTTTGTTTTTTACCCGGATTGACCCCTGAAAGGCCTTAATTTTAATTCCAGATGCCGCAATTAGTTGTGTGGGGGTGGCAAGATCACCATTCCCTGTCATTGCGCCCACTACAAACAAAGGAATGAGCTTTGTGATGTCACAAATCGAATTTCTTTGTGAAATTTGGCAAAGCAGCCAAAAGTTTTCATAACTTTTTGTTTACTGTTAATAATTAAATCTATAGTGAACATACCACTTGCCCTTCCTTACTACCGGCATGTTGTATCCTACTCAGGGCTTATGTTAACCAATGAAATTTACAACTAGATAATCATTCTAAACATATCATGCAGCCATAAAAATTTAATACAGTTTGCTCTTATTCTGATCTACTTGTAAACCATTTTTACAGAAAATTATTTCAAACGTCGTAGCAAATCTGGAGAAAAGACCATAAGTCCCAGGTTTTATCTTGACTGCATCAAATCCAGTCATTCTGTAAGTATATTTTTTAGCAGAATGTATAATGGAAATGTTTAGAAATACATTATAGAGCTTGTCTCAAAAATACTGGCCCAAATATATAACATGATTGGCCATGTAACTGAATGAGCAGTCAGCCACATTTCTTCTATAGCAGCCACTTCAGTCAAACACTTCCAGGAACACAGAACAGGGTTTTTACCCACAGTAATCCACAAATATTGATGCCCAACTTCAACTTGAAAGTAGATTTTCCACTTAGTAGCATCAGTAGCATCATCATTTTATAAATAGTTCCTATAGCTAACTTCAATATAAATTGTTAGAAACTGATGAACAGCCTATAGGTATAAAGAACATTACATTCCCCTGTATGGAATTCTGGTTAAGAAATGGAAAGAATGTAATATTTCTGAATTTGGTAATATTTCTGTAAATATGGGATAGATCTTACACTAAACAAACACTGACAACTGCTTTAACAATATAACAATATAATTCTACTACAATGCATTAATAATCAAGGCAGAGTTTATTACTGTAATTTTTACATGACTTTGAATTGAGGGGAATCCCCACTAAAAAGTTTGTTTTATTTTTGCAGAAAAGGTCATAATGGAATACTAGGGAAATCACCGTGGCTTCTGCACTTGACCTTGATGCAAACATGAAACATCAATACAAATCTCCCATATTCTTTTATTGATATAGTCTTCTATAATAAAGCCAGTCTTTAGCAAAAGTCCTTGTGTCTTTCTCCATTATTAATCTTTCTGATGACAGAGTTAAAGAGGTTGTTTCACTTCAGCAAATGGCATTTATCATGTAGACAAAGTTAATCCAAGGCACTTACTAATGTATTAATAAATATTGTTATCTGATGACTGTTCAGGTCAAGGATGTGTTGCAGAAAGGCAGAAAAATTCCTGGGAAACCCTTTATGTGTGTGGGCGAGCATTATCCTGATAAAAAAAAAAAGCCAGTTGGAAGCCCCACCATGAGGGGCAACACATGTGAACTCCCCTCATATCACTAGTAAGGGTGACCAAGATCATTACACCAGAAGTTGAGGGAGTGTTTTGCTCCAAACCAAAGGCAAAAATTGAAGCTCCCAACACGAGACCACCATTCTTGAACCTGACCGTCTTGAGTAGGGTTGAGTGAATCGAGTTTGGATTGCTGTATCCGAACGCAATTCTTTTAAAAACTATGTTAAGAATAACGTCATGGTTGTACTATAAAATGTTTTGCCTCCGCAAAGGTCTTTCTGAAGTTACAGCAAATATCGTCTCGTCTATATCATGTGTCTTTGTGTATTTGCATAAATTACTATATCAATATACAAAGCTGAACTCGACTTCGTTAATGAGGCAGAAAGCCAAGTTTATTTAACATAGTAACATAGTAACATAGTTTGTAAGGCCGAAAAAAGACATCTGTCCATCCAGTTCAGCCTGTTTTCCTACAAGTTGATCCAGGGGAAGGCAAAAAAAACCCTGTGAGGTAGAAGCCAATTTTCCTCACTTTAGGGGGAAAAATTCCTTCCCGACTCCAGTCAGGAAATCAGAATAACTCCCTGGATCAACGACCCATCTCTAGTAACTATAACCTGTAATATTATTACCCTCCAGAAATACATCCAGGCCCTTCTTGAACTCTCTTAGTGAACTTACCATCACCACCTCCTCAGGCAGAGAGTTCCATAGTCTCACTGCTCTTACCGTAAAGAATCCTCTTCTATGTTTATGTACAAACCTTCTTTCCTCCAGACGCAGAGGATGTCCCCTCGTCAGTCACAGTCCTCGGGATAAATAGATGATGGGAGAGATCTCTGTACTGACCTCTGTTATATTTATACATAGTTAAAGTAAATAACCCTAATTTTGATAATCTTTCTGGGTACTGTAGTCCACCCATTCCAGTTATTACTTTAGTTGCCCTCCTCTGAACCCTCTCCAGCTCTGCTATGTCTGCCTTGTTCACAGGAGCCCAGAACTGTACACAGTACTCCATATGTGGTCTGACTAGTGATTTGGAAAGTGGCAGGACTATGTTCTCATCACGGGCATCTATGCCTCTTTTGATGCAACCCATTATCTTATTGGCCTTGGTAGCAGCTGTCTGACACTGGTTTCTGCAGCTTAGTTTGCTGTTCACTAAAATTCCTAGGTCCTTTTCCATGTCAGAGTTACCCAATGCTTTACCATTTAGTATGTACTGGTGACTTGCATTATTCCTTCCCATATGCATAACCTTACATTTGTCAGTGTTAAACCTCATCTGCCACTTTTCTGCCCAAGCCTCCAGTCTATCCAGATCCTGCTGTAGCAGTGCACTGTCCTCCTCTGTGTTAATTACTTTACACAGTTTAGTGTCATCTGCAAAAATTGATATTTTACTGTGCAAGCTTTCTGCAAGATAATTAATAAATATATTGAAGAGAATAGGACCCAATACAGACCCCTGTGGTACCCCACTAGTGACAGTGACCCAATCTGAGTATGTACCGTTAATAACCACCCTCTGTTTTCTATCACTAAGCCAGTTACTTACCCACATACAGACATTTTCTCCCAGGCCAAGCATTCTCATTTTGTATACTAACCTTTTATGTGGTACCGTGTCAAACGCTTTGGAGAAGTCCAAATATACGACATCCATTGAGTCGCCGCGGTCAAGTCTAGAACTTACCTCCTCATAGAAACTGATTAAATTGGTTTGACATGACCGATCCCTCATGAAGCCATGCTGATATGGAGTTATTTGCTTATTTTCATTGAGGTACTCCAAGATAGCATCTCTCAGAAAACCTTCAAACAGTTTACCCACAACAGAAGTTAAACTTACCGGCCTATAGTTTCCAGGCTCTGTTTTTGGACCCTTTTTGAATATTGGCACCACATTTGCTGTGCGCCAATCCTGTGGAACACTCCCCGTCAGTATAGTCCTTAAATATCAGAAATAAGGGTCTGTCGATTACATTACTTAATTCTCTTAAGATACGGGGGTGTATGCCATCCGGTCCTGGTGATTTGTCTATTTTAATATTTTTAAGACGTTGCTGCACCTCTTCCTGGGTCAGAGAGGACACTTTTAAAGGGGAATTTACTTTTATACTCTGCATTTCATCTGACATTTTATTTTCCTCAGTGAATACAGTGGAGAAAAAGTTATTTAGTAGCTTCGCTTTCTCCTCATCACTCTCTGCTACTCCCCCCTCTGTAAGGGGCCGACACCTTCAGGTTTATACTTTTTAGTATTTATATAATTGAAGAACATTTTAGGGTTAGTTTTACTCTCTTTGGCGATTAATCTCTCGGTCTCTAGTTTGGCTGTTTTTATGTGTCTTTTACATATTCTATTTTTTTCCTTATAGTTTTTCAATGCTTCCTCACTCCCCTCCTGTTTTAGTGATTTAAATGCTTTCTTTTTGTCATTTATTGCTTTCTTTACAGTTCTATTTATCCACATTGGTTTTTTCTTGTTTCTTATTATTTTATTCCTATATGGTATGTACCTCTCACAATTAGATATTAAGATGCTTTTAAAAATATCCCATTTTGTGGCTGTATTTTTATTTTTGAGGACTTTGTCCCAGTTAGTTAGGCCTATGGCCTCTCTTAGTTGGCTAAATTTTGCTTTTTTGAAGTTTGGTATTTTTGTTCCTCCCTGAAGAAATGATCTTTTGAATGACAATTGGAAGGTTATTATATTATGGTCACTGTTTCCCAGGTGTCCCCCAACCTGCACACCTGTTGTTCTGTCAGGTCTATTGGTTAATACTAAGTCCAGTATGGCCGTCGATCTAGTGGGGTCCTGAACCAGTTGGGAAAGGTACCGTATATGCCAGCGTATAAGACGACTGGGCGTATAAGACGACCCCCAACTTCTGCCCTAAAAATATAGAATTTGGTATATACTCACTGTATAAGACTACCCCTCTCCCAAATGAAAAAAAGTCTGCTTTGATTTCAACATGTTAATTTTAATTCAAATGCATATGACATGCAGGTACTGTATATAGCAGCAAAACTGTCACTTATAAACATAAGGTTGTTTCAAACATGTACGGTAAAGCTAAAACTTTGCAAAACAAACAAGAGAGCAAGTGCCTGGTGATCATAACTGTAAGCTGCGATATTGTAACAGGTCTTGCTGGCATGACAGTTTCCCTTTAAAAGCCTTCAAAATCCTCCTGAGAATATAGAGAATAGTATGCTACTTCAGTATGCTAAGAGCAGGGCTCTCTACGCGCTGACGGGGAAAAAAAAAACACCTCACACAGTGCGGCCCCCGTATATCCGGCGTATAAGACGACCCCCCACTGTAGCCATTATTTTAAGGGGTTAAAAAGTAGTCTTATACGCCAGTATATACTGTAATTGTGTTTGGTTATTTCCAAGAACCTGTTTCCTTTATGAGATGTACAGGTTTCAGTTTCCCAGTCTATATTTGGGTAGTTGAAGTCCCCCATAATAACGACCTCATTATGATTTGCCGCCTCGTCTATTTCATTTAGAAGTAGATTTTCTGTGGTCTCTGATATATAGAAGGAAGAGAAAGGAAAAAAAAAATAGTGCAATCACGTTTACTCTTAGCTGCTATGCAATAAACCAGCAGCAACAACAGTAAGTCACAGTGTATAAGCAAGACTACACTGCTCTGCTCTGACTTGGTTCAGAGTACAATAAAGTCAGGCACAGCCACTCAGCAATTCAACAAATAAATTATCTCTCACAGATACTCCCTCACGCAATCTAAAGTCACACACTTAATTCAACCACACACTTAAAGTCAAACACGCGAACGCTCAAACTCGCGTATTATCTCTGCTTTTATAAGTGGGAAACGCAAACCAGTCTGTTTTTTTCCTCTGGATTCAAATATTTTATGCACTTATATAGCGCCACTATATTCTGCAGCACTTTACATACATTAGCATCCAACTGTCCCCAATGGGGCTCACAATCTAAGCTCCCTATCAGTATGTCTTTGGAGTGTGGGAGGAAACCGGAGTACCCGGAGGAAACCCACGCAAACATGGGGAGAACATACAAACACCATGCAGATGTTGTCCTTGGTCGGATTCTAACCCCAGAGCTGCAAGGCACCACTGCTAACCACTGAGCCACCGTTCAGCTTAGTATTTTGATACAGTAATTTATGCGAATAAAGGAAGTGATACGTGATAGAGGCGAGACTAAGTAAGTCTGACAATATTTACTGAAACTTCAGAAAGACCTCCGCGAAGACCATACATTTTACAGTAGGATGGAGCTGATATTCTTAACAAAGTTTTTAAAAGCATACAGCAATCCAAACCCTATTCACTGAACCCTAGTCATGAGATCCCACACAGAACCTGAATTCAGCGCTAAAGACGATACAGTTCGATTCCATAGCAATACAGGTTTCTCATTCATTCAGAAAACCAAGGTGATGGTGAATAGCTGTTGATGGGAAGACACAACATGGGCACCATGACACCAAATTTCCTGCTACTAAGCATCTGTTAATGGTCTGGGTAGAGATAGAGGTATGTAATGAATATGTCACCTGTGTCTGGATGGTGGACAATTAAATTGTGGGAGCTGCTTATGATTGTTAGAG
Source organism: Rhinella marina (assembly GCA_900303285.1). Taxonomy (NCBI): domain Eukaryota; kingdom Metazoa; phylum Chordata; class Amphibia; order Anura; family Bufonidae; genus Rhinella; species Rhinella marina. The sequence goes on from ONZH01026746.1 coordinate 29,612, forward strand.
GATCAAACTTTCCTCTCTACTGGTCATCCGTCTGGGTCATCATGTCTGTGAGGGCACACATCACCGTGTGTGCATGCCCTAAAATAAACACTGCTCCCAAAACTTCCTGACAGCAAGGGGTGAGGCACCAGAAAAATCACCAGAAAGATTTGAGGTATAAGTATGCAGTATGCAGGAGAAAACGAATAAGGTCAATAACCCATATTGAGATGAGTGAATCGATGCATAGAACCAATTCATTCATTAAAAAAGTCCTACAGCATCAAGTGGCTGGCCCTGCTGCTACACAAGCACCCATTGAGCCAGACATTTCACCTGTTAGTAGCTGTTCCACAGCTCAGAGTAATGGAACAGGAGCAAGATTGACAGGGCCAGGCCCTGATGAGATGTCCTGTCAATCAAGGGGGAACAGGAAGCATCTTGAACAGCAGGGTCAGCCTCACACTGCTTAAGAACTCTGTTTGATGAAATAATTGATTTGTATAAATCGATTCACTCTTTTCTAAATCCAGAGAATCATACATGTTTCGAACATTAGTGTTATCACAAGCATCTATATGGAAAAAAGTCAACAACATTGTAAAATACAATGCAAGTGAATGAGCTGTTACAAATAATCACGTACTGCAGGGGAAAAATCAGTATATATTTTCTGGTAGAAAGAGCATTTTTAAATATGCAGAATTCTCTATATTACGGTAGGTTTGTGGCAAATTTCTGCAATGTAAAGGGGGAAATCTGTGAAAAATTTGCAGCAAAATCTAATTCTGCATGGAACACAAAAAACATTAACCAAGCTAAAGCTAATTACAAATTATCACCCCTCTTAAAACATAATGGATATATAAACTGGGAGCTTAAAAACAGAAAAACAGCTAAAGGAGCAGCATTCAAATATGTACTTGTAAGACCGACAAGACAATTTTTTTGAAATTTGTTTTGGGTCCAATTCTACAGAATGGGTTTAGAAAATTAAATTCTGGCCCAAATCAAAACTGCTCCAATTGGCCTGAGAATTGGTGTATGCCACTCTGAAATCTCCACTGAATAATATTTTTCTGTCTTGTCTTTCTTTTTTATTTTTTTTCCAATTTGTTTTCCTCTTGTCCCCCCCCCCTCACTTTTTTAAGTTCTGTACCTAAATAATAGCAATAGTAAATAAAGTCAGAGAAACATAGACATGTATAGCTATGGGTAAATTCCTGGTTGGTGGCATTAACAAACAGCCTGTTTAAAAACACAAAAAACTCTGTGCCTTCAGCTTTATAATACTTTTTAAAATTAAAAATGTTCAGAAAACATTCCATTTTGGGGGGCAGATGGTGTTTAAACACACGCGGTATTATCAGAAAAAAACAAGTGGCTTGTTAGGACCAAGTGTCCAAAACGTATGCCTTAATGGGGGCAGATCCCTGCCCCTGTTTGTACACATTTTAATATCATAACAAAGAGTGGCCTGTTCTGCCCAAGCATCTAAAAATTATGTTTTAAGGGGACCTGCCCACATTTATACATACACAAGTATTAATTGTCAGAAGAAACAGTGTTCTGAAGTTGAACACAGAGCTAGCGATAGCTGAACTTGGTCTGGGCCTAGCATATTTTGCTTGGCCTGGGCCTACACCACAGTATCAGCAGCATCACCAGTTCCCGACCTGACAATAATAGAATTAAATCTGTCCCTAGAAGTTTTTGAAGATTTTGCTGTATGTTGCCTCTGCTCTTTATTGCCGCCACAGCCACTACCATCCTCCTATGATGTCACCTCCTCCTCCTTACCCCGATCCAGCTCCCAGGTCCTGTTCAACACACAATCATCATGGTCTTTACCTTGCCCACCACTTTTATAAGACAGTGATATGTCATTGTGGGCTTCTTGGCCCCTGTTATGACCAGTGGGTGTGGATTCTCTGTGTCAACTAATGGATGGCAGTCACTAACCCCTAGAGTGTTTTGAGCACTCTCACTGGAAACAGGACAGAATGCAGCAAGAGAGAAACTGAACCACTACCTAAAGGAATATTTAATATGGTTGACAGCTGACTTACAGAGTCAGACAACTGGTAACACTCCAATAGCTCAAGTTGCAGTAAAAACTGCAGTTAGTGTGAACTGAGTCCAATAGCAGACACGGTGGTGAGAAGTGCTATTGCAGAGAAGACTGGAATAAAGGCACCAGATGATGATGATAATTGTCAGAGGCAGACGCTGATGCATGGTCAGAGACAAGCCAGAGGTCATAAGCCGGTATCAGATAGTAGTGTGGATTAAACAAGCTCAGGGTCAGACAGGTCTAGTAGTCAAGGTGGCTGGTGAATGGTCAAACAGGCTGGGTCAAACACAGAAGGTCAGAATAGAACACCTTTGCTATTACTGATAGTGACTCAACGCTCAGGCAAGTTCCTGGAAGAGGAAGCTGCTATCTAACCTTGTGACCCCACCTAGGGGCCATGCTTGGAGGCAGAAAGCACACACCTCTAGAAGCTTTAATGACAGGAAGCGGCAGGCGCGCACTCCTATGGGGCACCAGCATAGGATGGAGCACTGAGGCAGTGTGGCCGGAGGACATGTCTGGCAGGCACACACCTGCCACATCTGGCAGAGACAGCAGCAAGCAGTGAGGCAGGAGATGCTGGGGATATGACATGTGTGACAGTGGGAGGTATGGCAGAAGGCCCAGGGCTAATAGTACCCCCTCCCTTATGCCTCCTCCTCCTCTCTTGGGACCAAATTTTTTGAGAAGAGGAGCATAGATGTTGTCTTAAGGTTTCCCAGATCTCTCTTCAGGACCATATCATTTCCAGTCAACTAAATAGAATGTTTTACCAATTTTTTTTTGTCCAGAATGTCCTTCATCTCATAGCCATCATCTGCGGTGACTAGAAGAGGTTTCTCAGAGGCACCTTTACAGCAACTGTTAAATAAAGCAGGCTTAAATAATGAAACATGGAAAGAGTTAATAAAGCAAAGAGATGCCAACAGTTTGAGTTTGTAGCACACAGGGTCAATATTCTTTAATCTTCTCCGGAAAAGGACCCAGAATGCAAGGAGCCAACTTATAAGATGGAAGTCTGAGACGAATGTTCTTAGAGGAGAGCCATACCTTGTCTCCAGGTGAGAATTTAGGAGGATTCCTGCATCTCTTATCCGCATTTCTCTTCATCTCACCCATGGCTTTTTGAAGAGAGTTCCTGGTATCCAACCAGACCTTGAGGAATTCTTCAATAGAGTAATCTACGGTCTGTACCCCAGAGGAACTGGACACTGAAAAAGGAATATTAGGGCGGCGACCATAGATGACAAAAAATGGAGATTTACCTGTAGCATCACAGATGTGATTATTGTGTGAAAATTCAGCCTAGGGCAGGAGGTTGACCCAGTCATCTTGATGAGCATTAGTGAAGTGCTGCAAGAATCCAGTGAGGATTTGATTGACCCCTGCCACTTGTCCATTAGATTGAGGATGATATGCTGAAGAAAAATATAATGGGACATCCAGTAGTTTGCATAAAAATGAGAAGTGAATTGTACACCCCTATCAGGAACGATGTGGAGAGGAAATCCATGTAATCTGAAAATATGGAGCAGGAACAGTTCAGCCTGAGGAGGAAGAGGTACAAAATGCACCATTTTAGAGAAACGGTCAACTACCACCCAAATGCCCATGCAAGGGACTTCAGGTACAGGCAGAGGATTTTTAACTTAGAATACTTATTTTGGGTGTATAGGGTACAAGAGGAGACAAAGTCTTGAATAAACATCAAAGGACCTGAAAAGAGCATTGGCCTTAATGTTCTTACTGTATCTGCAGAACGGAAATGAAGCTGAAAGTTAAATTGTGCAAAGAACAGTGACCATCGAGTTTGTCTGGGATTGAGCCTCTGAGCAGTTGGAATATAAGTCAAACTTTTATGGTCAGTGAAGACAATTACAGGATGAAGAGCTCCTTCTAATAAATAACGCCATTCTTCAAAGGCCATTTTTACAGCTAGTAGTTCTCTAGTAGACTTCAATTAAATAATTCCTTTCAGCAGCAGAAAAAGACTTGGAAAAGTAGCCACATGGTAATAACTTTGCCACATGGGACCCACTGAGAGAGGGTGGATTCTCTGGGTCAACCAAGGAATGGCAGCCACTAACCCCTACGGTGTTATTCAGCACTCTCACAGGCAACAGGACAGAATGCAGCAAAAGAGAAACTGAACCACTACCTACAGAATTAGCTAATATGGTTGACAGCTGACTCACTGATTCAGACAACAAGTAATGCCCCAATAGCTCAAGTTGTGGTTAGAACCGCAGTTAGTGTGGACTGAGTTCTGTAGCAGACACAGTGGTGAGAAGTGGTATTGCAGAGAAGACTGGAGTAAAGGCAGATGATGATGATGATAGTCAGAGGCAGAAGCTAAAGTGTGGTCAGAAGCCAGTATCAGATAGTAGTGTGATGCAGAGAATCAGAGAGACTCAGGGTCAGACAGGTCCAGTAGTCAATGCAGGCAGACAGAATGGTCACAATAGGCTCGGTCAAACACAGACCCATCTGGCAGAGACAGCAGCGGGCAGTGAGATAGAAGATCCTTGGGATATGACAGGTGAGACAGCAGGCGGTATGGCAGAAGCCTCTAATAACTACAGTATGGCCATGAACAATAAGGCCATGAACAAGGTCTAGGTTGGACCAAAACGTTGCCCATTGTCTATATATTATTGTTACTTACCGTATTTTTCTTTTTATAAGACGCACTTTTTTCCCCTCCAAAGTGGAGGGAAAAAGTCGCTGCGTCTTATAAAACGAAGGTAATGAATTAAGTGACTCAGGAGCTCTCACTAACAGCTCCTGAGCCTGCCATTAAACAGTAGCGGGGGCTGGCGGCTTCACTGAAGTCTTCTGCCTCCAGCCCGCGCTTCCTTAACTAACGGGCACTACGGGCAGGCTGTCGGCTGTGCTCTGCTGCCGTCAGCCCGCGCGTCCATATTGAAGGAAAAGTTGGGCGGGCTGGCAGCTTCACTCAAAGCTTAGAGCTGCCCAGCCCGCATGTCAGCCTTACCCTCGGGAAGCCTCTCCTGCTGCGCTGCGGCGGCTCCACATACACTGCTCCGCTGCCGGCAGCCCATACAAGCGTTATGCGGGCTGGCGGCTTTACCCACTGCTTACTGCTGCCGCCAGCCCGCACTTACGGTATTACAGTCAGTACATTGGAGGCTCTCCTGAGCCACCGAGGGCTCTTCTGCACCGAGGGCTCTTCCAATCAGTCCTGCTGATTGGTGGTGGGCTCACTGTTGCTGCCCACACCTCCACCAATCAGCCTCCTACAATTTCCCGCTGTACCAGCTCTGCTCCTGCTGTGTACAGCGGTTTTGTGGACCCAGTGCCTGGGTGAGTGATGCTCAGGGCATATGGCAGCAAAAATTACTGTAAATGTCCCATAAATGACTATAACCCCCCTCATTTATAGGTATCCAATCCACTCATGTACTGCCAGTACATGGTTGGATTCCTATGGATGAGGGGGGTTATAGTCATATTTTATATAAACACTGTCCAGGGATACCTTAGTTCTGTAATTGGCATGTGTTTATCGTATATCAAATATGACTATAACCCCCCTCATCCATAGAAATCCACCCATGTAAGGCAGTATATGAGTGGATGTCTATGGATGAGGGGGGTTATAGTCATATTTGATATAAACACATGCCAATTACAGAACTATCGCTGGACAGTGTTTACTGTATATATCAAATATGAATCCATAAGAATCCACCCATGTACCGGCACTGCAGTATATGAGTAGATTCCTATGGATGAGGGGGGTTCTAGTCATATTTACGGTAATATACGGTAAACACATTCCAATTGTACTGAACAGTCCATGGATAGTGTTTACCGTATATTTAATCTGACTAGAACTCCCCTCATCCTTTAGAATACAACAATGTACTGTACCTACAGTACATCAGTGTATTCTTTAGGAAGATGGGGGTTATAATCACATAAGTACCGTATAATCCACCGCTCCCTCATAACAGTGTGTCATCCACAGATCCCCCATAACAGTGTCATCCACAGATCCCCCATAACAGTGTCATCCACAGATCCCCCATAACAGTGTCCTCCACAGATCCTCCATAACAGTGTCCTCCACAGATCCCCCATAACAAGGTCATCCACAGATCCCCCATAACAGTATCCTCCACAGATCCTCCATAACAGTGTCCTCCACAGATCCCCCATAACAGTGTCCTCCACAGATCCTCCATAACAGTGTCATCCACAGATCCCCCATAACAGTGTCCTCCACAGATCCCCCATAACAGTGTCCTCCACAGATCCCCCATAACAGTGTCCTCCACAGATCCCCCATAACAGTGTCATCCACGGATCCCCCATAACAGTGACATCCACAGATCCCCCATAACAGTGTCCTCCACAGATCACCCATAACAGTGTCATCCACGGATCCCCCATAACAGTGACATCCACAGATCCCCCATAACAGTGTCATCCACAGATCCCCCATAACAGTGTCATCCACAGATCCCCCATAACAGTGTCATCCACTGATCCCCCATAACAGTGACATCCACTAATATTCTCAGCTATAGTGTTCCTATGACTATGAAGGACACAATGCTGACAGTTCTTATATCACTGTATTTTGTTGTAGAAAACTACCGTACTGTAATCTCCTGCTGCAGACAAATTTAGAAAGATGTCAAAGCAGAAAAGGCTTTCATATAAGATCCCTTTTAAATTGGAGGTGATAAAATATGCCCAAGAGCATGGAAACAGGGCAGCTGAGAGACACTTCGGGCCGCCTCCAACAGAAAAGATGATACGGGAGTGGAGGAAACAGGAGGATCAGCTGCAGAAAGCAGAGAAAAGCAAGCACACTTTTCGTGGGCGTACAGCAAAATGGCCACAGATTGACGTGGAAATGAAAGAGTGGATCACACGTCACAGGAACAACGGCTTCTCAGTGTCTACAAAAATGATCATATATGAAGCCAAGCGTCTAGCTGCTGAGAAAGGCTATAATGACTTCACTGGATCCCCATCATGGTGCTACAGATTCATGAGGAGATGTGGCCTCGCTATGCGCACCAAAACCAGAATTGCGCAAAAAATGCCAAAAGAATATGAGTCCAAAATTCTCTCTTTTCACAAATACGTGCTGGACTCAAGAAAGAGAAATGGGTATGAACTAGGCCAGATTGGGAATATGGATGAAGTCCCATTAACCTTCGATGTTCCATCGAACAGGACCGTCGATCTAAGAGGCGCAAAGACCATAACGGTGAAGACCTCAGGTCATGAAAAAACCCATTACACGGTTGTATTATCCTGCTGCGCAGATGGGACCAAACTGCCACCAATGTTGATTTTTAAAAGAAAAAAGATGCCTAAAGAGGCAATTCCAAGAGGCGTAATTGTCCATGTACATGACAAAGGGTGGATGGACGAGAATGGGATGAGAGTATGGGTCGATAAAGTTTGGTCCAAACGCCCTGGAGGGCTTCTGAAGAAATCGTCCCTACTTGTGCTTGACCAATTTAGGGCACATATTAGTGAACCCACAAAAAAGAGGTTCAAGGACGTGAACACTCACCTAGCAGTGATACCTGGAGGGCTTACCAGCCAGCTGCAGCCTTTGGATGTGTCCATCAACAAACCATTCAAAGTTTTTATGAGAGAGGAGTGGAATAGGTGGATGTCTGCCGGGAATCACGACCTCACACCGAGCGGACGCATGAAAAGGCCCACTATCACCCAGGTATGCGAGTGGGTGAAGTCTTCATGGCAATCAGTAAGGGAGGAAACTGTTATAAAATCCTTCAAAAAGTGTGGCATTAGTAATGCCTTAGACGGTTCTGAGGATGATGCCCTCTATCAAGACTCAAGTGACAGCGATACAACTGTTAGTGAGCCACTGAGCTTGAGTTCAGACAGTGACGAGGAGTTTTTGGGGTTCTCAGAGGACTAAAGTACCGTATATTGTTACTATTACTTATCTGTAATTACTATAATGGTTCCTAATGTTGAGGATGGCTGTTCGTAATGTTTACACATTATTGTGTTATTAAAATGTTTAAGCCCACCTTTTAGTTCAAATTATTTTTTTCCACATTTTCCTCCTCTGAAAACTAGGTGCGTCTTATCATCAGGTGCGTCTTATAAAGCGAAAAATACGGTAATCTAACTACTGGCGTGCCATGGTATTGACACTCTTTGGGTTCAGAGCTGAACACCGTTAACAAGAGGCACATTTTACGTGGAAACATATTTAAAAGCGTATTTAAAATTGCTGTTGTTACTTTCATAATGAGTAGAACAAAAAAATACATTGTATATATACATATTTTATAATATAAAGATGTATTGTGGAAAGGTTTTAAAAAATATAATGGTACATCCAGTAGTTTGCATAATGCTCTCCAAAAAAATGAGAAGTGAATTGTACACCCCTATCAGGAACAATGTGGAGAGGAAATCCATGTAATCTGAAAATATGGAACAGGAACAGTTCAGCCTGATGAGAAGCAGAAGGCTGAACTACCACCCAAATGACCATGCAATCTTTAGAGGATGGAAGTGACAATGTCCATTCCTATATGTTGCCAAGGGACTTCAGGTACAGGCAGATGATTTTTAACTTACTGTAGAATACTTATTTTAGGTGTATAGGGTACAAGAGGAGACAAAGTCTTGAATATCTTTGTTCATGGAGGACAAGCAATTAATTTCTGAGTTCCCCGAATTCCAGAATAACCATCAGTCTTGGAGGCATGTCCCCATTGAAGGACTTTAATATGTTGGGCTTTAGAAACAAAAATCTTACCCATGGGTTATTTAGATAGTTTGTCAGGAGCCACCGAAATGCATCTGAAAGGATCAATTATGTGTTGTGGATTATCCTACACATCAGTAACATCAAAGGACCTGTTAGTTTCATAATGAGAAGAACAAAAAAATACATTGTATATATACATATTTTATAATATTGAGATGTATTGTGGAAAGTTTTTTTTTCTGTATTTATTTTCTTTTTTTAAAGAACCCCACGGTGTAATTCAGTGGTGCCCAACCATTTTTCGTCTGAGGGCCGCACTAGACATTGTATAAATTTTGCGAACCAGATAGTTTTGCCAGAAATAAATGCAAACACTGTGCAGGGGCACGTGTGAGCATTACAACTGTGAAGGGGCAAATATCTGGGCATTTTTACTGTGAATGGGGCATATTTGGGCATTTTTACTGTGAAGGGAGCACATCTGAGCATTACCACTGTGAAGGGGGGCATGTGAGCATTACCACTGTGACAGGGGCACATATCTGCGCTTTACGACAGTGAGGGGGGAACATCTGGTCATTATTACTGTGAAGGGGCACATATCTGCACATAGCAAGACTAAGGAGTGGAATGCAAGAAAATCTCTCCACAAATGGGTACCAGACTTAGTAAAAGACACTACCCACCACTACCACACCTCGCTAGTCACTGTATGGGGGCAGCCACAAGGAGACATTATACTGTATGGGGGCAGCCACAAGGAGACATTATACTGTATGGGGCCAGCCACAAGGAGACGTTATACTGTATGGGGGCAGCCACAAGGAGACATTATACTGTATGGGGGCAGTCACAGGGAGATGTTATACTGTATGGGGCAGCCACAAGGAGACGTTACACTGTATGGGGTCAGCCACAAGATGTTATACTGTATGGGGGCAGTCACAAGGAGACGTTATACTGCAGTGTCATACCTTAGCCAGTAACTAGTTGAGTAAGCATTTCCTACATGTTGAGGGTTACCAGGAATCAGAGACTGTGAGGGGACAGTAAAGAACCATTGAGGCAGGGCATTGGTAGAAGGAGTATTGACTTATTTTATTATTGTACAGTACACTATGTAGACTATCCCCTTAAATTGCTATAACCTTTGTGTGCTGCTTAAAGGCCTATTACACAGGCAGATTAGTGTAAAGATGACCACTACCAAGCATGCATATGAACAGTCATTAGCGATCATCTGGCAGTGTAAAACTGCTGCCAATTACCTAATGAATGAGCAATATATTAAAAAATCCTGGTCTGCCTAAAGCAATTGTTCATCCCTATATTGAGGAGGAGATTGCTGCATTTAGAAGCAGCGGTCTTCTCCTCCAGCGAGCAGGTGATTAACTGTAGGGAACGCTTCCCTCCCGACAATCTTCTGCTCTATCTGCCCATGTAATAGGGCCCTTAATATCACTCAGTCTCGTAAGGATAGTATTGTTCTCCCCATCCTAGGATTTAACAAATCAGTATTTCTCGCAAGATTATTAGTCCACACTAACTGGAAGTTCTATAGTACTAAAGTCAAACAGTTGGAAAATAAAATAGAAAGTACTGTATACCCTGAACAATGCATCACCACCAATTTTGACAGGAATCAATATTAAGCAAATAGATATTAATGACCATTTTTACTTTTCAAGGCAAAGTTGACTGCACCATTGATAACATTCTTGGCACACATGGTAATTACTGTTTATATATATTTACATATTGTCATTCATAAATTATAATACTATCATATGGGAGAGGATATATTACTATATTTTATAATTTGGTTGTGTAGATTAAATTTGACCTAAGAACAATGCTAGTCATGGGTGAACAAATCTACCATATCTGCCCATCAGCAAACTTTTTTATCTACTGCCAATCCTTTCTATCCTTTGTAAGAGAAGGGTGGCATGACAACCGAATGTCCCCCTTTTAGATATCCATTATTATTAATTCTGTTGATCAGCCCCATGTAGGGCTATTCCACCCTGAGCATGGTCCCCTATGCATGAACTTTACAGCCACTTCAGGGTTTACTTCAATGGTTTGTATGCACATAAAGCAGCCAGGAAGCTGCCTAAAGTTTACAGTACAGAGTTTAAGAAAACTGATACCGGTCCCTTGTTCATTGTTCTAACTTCTTATATTACAGACAGTCACACTTCAAAATGCTGAGCAGATTGCATATTCGGTTGCCAAATCTCTGTTTGCATTTGTGGTAAGACAATCTGCTGTTTTATGAATAACTGACTTTGTCTCTGAGCAGAGCATTGTAATATATCACTGAGATAGCAAATAAACAGAAGAATCTTTGCCAGATTAGCAATCAATAGTCATGCAATATTTAAACATTAGGTATACTCACACTAGGTGTCGAAATTGGCTTGTCTAAGATATATAAAGCCTACATAATACAATATTCCTTATCAAGATGTGGTAAAAAAAATATCTCTTAATAATATAAAAATGAGTTTCTGTCTGTCTGTCTGTCTGTCTGTTCTCTATGCGCGACCAAACTACTGGACCGATTTTCACCAAATTCGGCACACAGGTACATCAGGTGTCCGGGAGGTTTAAGACCAGGTCTCATCTCTCTAGGACATACCGTTCCTGAGATATTCCCAAAATATGATCTCCATTAGCCAACATTACAACTGGGAACTTTGGTTTTAAACTCCAACTGCCATTCTCTGCAAAGGCACACACAGGGAGGGCAGGTTTCCATAACAACCAGGTAATTATCAGCAGCTGAGGATCTCATCCATTTCTATTCACTGACACTGTTAAAGGTATTCCGGTTACCATAAATATAACTTATGTGTTTTTCTATTACTACAGTTCAGTAGTAATAAAAGATGTTTTCCTCCACTGCTGTCTATTGCGTGGGCTCATAAATAAGCATGGTATCGACCTTTAATTCAGGCCACCCTAAAAGAAGTACTTAAAACCCCTGCCCCAGGTCTCACTAAGCCACACCCCCGACTCCATCAGGCCACACCCCCTTTCACTTCGCAGCCAACAGAGATTGAAAAAATAAAGGTAAAAATCAACTTCTGTCAGCTGCAGGCATGGGTGGGAGGTTGACTTTCTTTCTGCAACAACACACACAAACATTAAATAAAATAGATTAAATACACCCATGCGAAGCGTCTTGCTAATCCACGCCCCCGACTCTGTCAGGTCACGCCCCCTCCCACTCCGCAGCCAATGGGAATTGAAAAAATGAAAGTAAAAATAAACTTCTGTTTGCTGCAGGGGTGGGAGGGTGAATTTTAGATGAAATAGACTAATTATAGACTACAACCGTTCGAAGCCTTTTGCTAAGCCACGCCCCGTCTCTGTCAGGCCACGCCCCCTCTCACTCCGCAGCCATTCTGCAACGACACACAGAAACATTAAATGAAATAGATTAAATGCACCTATGCGAAGCGCTTTGCTAAGCCACGCCCCGACTCTGTAAGGCCACGCCCCCTCCCACTCCGCAGCCAACAGGGATTGAAAAAATAAAGGTAAAAATCAACTTCTGTCAGCTGTAGGGATGGGTGGGAGGTTGACTTTCTTTCTGCAACGACACACAGAAACATTAAATGAAATAGATTAAATACATCCATGTGAAGCGTCTTGCTAATCCACGCCCCCGAACCCGTCAGGTTACGCCCCACTCCGCAGCCAACGGGGATTGAAAAAATAAAGGTAAAAATAAACTTCTCTTTGCTGCAGGGGTGGGAGGGTGAATTTCTCTCTGCAACGAGACACAAAAATTTTAGATAAAATAGACTAATTATAGACTACAACTGTTCGAATCGTCTTGCTAAGTCATGCCCCCAACTCTGTCAGACCACGCCCCCTCCCACTCTGCAGCCATTCTGCAACGACACACAGAAACATTAAATGAAATAGATTAAATTACCTATGCGAAGCGCTTTGCTAAGCCACACCCCCAACTCTGTCAGGTCATGCCCCTCCCACTCCGCAGCCAACAGGTATTGAAAGAATGAAGGGAAAAATAAACTTCTGTCAGCTGCAGGGGTGGGAGGGTGAATTTCTCTCTGCAATGACGCACAAAATTTTAGATGAAATAGACTAATTTCAGACTACAACCGTTCGAAGCATCTTGTTAATCCACACCCCCAACTCTGCCAGGCCACGCCCCCTCCCACTCCGCAGGCAACGGGGATTGAAAAAAATCAGCTGCAGGGGTGGGAGGGTGAATTTCTCTCTGCAACGACACACAAAAATCGTAGATGAAATTGACTAATTTTAGACTACGACCATTCAGTACTAATAAAAGAGTTTTTTTTCCACTGCTACCCATTGCAGGTCCCCATAAATTACCATGTCATCGACCTGTAATTCATGCCACTCTGACCCCCGCCCCAGATCTCGCGAAACCACACTCCGACTCTGTCAGGCCACGCCCCCTCCCACTCCACAGCCAACGGAGATTGAAAAAATGAAGGTAAAAATCAACTTCTGTCAGCTGCAGGGGTGGGAGGGAAGTTGGATTTCTTTCTGCAACAACATACAGAAACATTAAATGAAATATATTAAATATACCCGTGCAAAGCAATGTTTTCCTCCACTGTTACCCATGGCGTGTCCTCATAAATTACCATGGCATCGATCTGTAATTCTGGCCACCATCAAAAGAAGGACTTAAAACCCCACCCCAGGTCTTGCAACATCACGCCCCCGACTCAGTCAGGCCATGACCCCTCCCACTTCGCAGCCAATGGAGATTGAACAATTGAAGGTAAAAATCAACATCTGTCAGCTGCAGGGATGGGAGGGAGAATGACTTTCTCTCTGCAACGACACACAGAAACATTAAATGAAATAGATTAAATATACCCGCGCAAAGCAATGTTTTCTTCCACTGCTACCCATTGTGTTTCCTCAAATTACCATGGCATTAACCTATAATTCAGGCCACCCTGAAATGAAGGACTTAACCCCCCCACCCCCCGTTTCCCATTAAACCACACCCCCTCCCACTCCGCAGCCAATAGGGATTGAAAAAATGAAGGTAAAAATCAATTTCTGTCAGCTGCATTGACTTTCTCTCTGCAACGACACACAGAAACATTAAATAAATAGATGAAATATACCCAGGCGAAGCCGGGTCTTTCTGCTAGTATATATATATATATATATATATATATATATATATTTATATATTTATATAACACAAAGTTATATAGTGGCTCACCAACTTGCAATAAATGGAACAGAGGTGCTCCGGATCACTAGGCTTACCCTTAGCCGTGTATAGAAAAAGAGTTATAAAAATGAAATGTGATGGGCACACTCCTCATCTGGATGTACTAAAAACTATTTATTAAAAGTGGAATCAAACACCATATTAAGAGAGTACATATACCAGCGCTGGTAATCAATGAAGGTAACAATAAAAGAATAAATCATCCAATTAAATATAGAAATATTAAAAAACAATGGTTAAGAAATGATAATAGAGAAATATGTGACCCAATGTGGACATATTTAGTCCCCAATATATATACAATGATATTGTAGTACGATTATGATACTGTAAACATAACAGATTCAGCAATTCTTATGAGTGTCCCAATAGGTTCCAATAATCAATTATGATGCAACAGTAGAACAGTGTTTAAAATTCAGTGTATTTCAGATATTGACTTGAAAAGTTCTTTAAACGTAGTTAGTAATGAGAAATGAACATACAATAGTTTTCTACTTGTTGTATTGTGTGTAATAAGTTCACTATATTAGTTGCAATAGGCTAAGTATATTGTTGCACTGTTTACCATTTGGATTTTGAGGGAAGAAAAAAAACCTCTTTTAGTTAGGTGATATTTAGTATTTTTAGTACGTTACCCCCTTCAATGGACCTGGTGTTGCGGAGGCTTGCTGCAGTGTGGTCAGCGTGCGCTTCCTCCCACGCGGCTTGCTGTAGTGTAGTCAGCATACGCTTTCTCCAGCGCGGCTTGTGTGATGCAGCTTGTAAAGTGCGGTGTCCCACGTGGCGTCCCGCTTTTCGAAAGTCTGTTTTCCCGCTTCCAGTACGCTCTGCGCTTGTGCGCTGGGAAGCACTGAGAAGCGTTCTTTAGTCCTGGTCAGCGCTTCTCTATGGGGATGTATCTGCAGATATTCTTTCTCCTAGGAGTATAGCCTGATGTTTAACACTATAGATCATGCCATCATTGAAGGTCCATAGAATATAATTAGAGATGAGCGAATCGAAGCTGACGAAGTGGAATTCGTTACGAATTTCATGGAAAATTCGATTTGCAATGAAAGCGAATTTCATGGCGATTCGTAGTAACTACGAAGTAAAAAGTAAATATCTTTTGGGTTGTGTTTGGGAAAAAAAATATATAATCCGTGATTGGCAGCTTGTAAATGTGAAAGAAATAGTTGCGGCGTTATTCACCATACAAATAGACAAGCGCCATATAGTGCTAAATTGTTCAGTGTAGTTGAATTGCCAAAAAAATAGTGAATCGGTGTTTGTGGGATTGTTCTTTTAAATAACTCTTTGCCGCGTTATTCGCCAACCAAACAGAAAAGAGTGATATTGTGCTAATGTAGTCAGTGAAGTTGAATTGCCAAAAAAACAGTGAATCCGTGTTTGTGGGGTTGTTAGTTTTAAATAACTGTTTGCGACATTATTTGCCATCCAAACAGAAAAGCGTGATATTGTGCTAACGTAGTCAGTGAAGTTGACTTGCCAAAAAAAAAGGTGAATCCGTGTTTGAGGAGTTGTTCGTTTTAAATAACTATTTGCGGCGTTCTTCGCCATCCAAACAGAAAAGCGTGATATTGTGCTAACGTAGTCAGTGAAGTTGACTTGCCAAAAAAACAGTGAATCCGTGTTTGTGGGGTTGTTAGTTTTAAATAACGATTTGCGGTGTTTTTCGCCATCCAAACAGCTAAGCGTGATATTGTGCTAACGTAGTCAGTGAAGTTGACTTGCCAAAAAAACTGTGAATCCGTGTTTGAGGGGTTGTTAGTTTTAAATAAAGATTTGCGGCGTTATATGCCATCCAAACAGAAAAGCGTGATATTGTGCTAACGTAGTCAGTGAGGTTGACTTGCCAAAAAAACTGTGAATCCGTGTTTGTGGGGTTGTTAGTTTTAAATAACGATTTGCGGCGTTAATCGCCATCCAAACAGAAAAGTGTGATATTGTGCTAACGTAGTCAGTGAAGCTGACTTGCCAAAAAAACAGTGAATTCGTGTTTGTGGGGTTGTTCATTTTAAATAACTATTTGCTGCGTCAGTCGCCAAAGAAAAATAAAATTGTCATATAGTGTGTAGTGCTTTGCAGTAACCCATTGTTAACCCACTCTGTGGGTGACAGTATTTCCTAAAGAAATAGTTAAGCAGTTGTGCAAGGCAGTGAGCAAAGTATATATTTTTTGGGGGATTCTTAATTTCCTTTTATTTTAAATTTTTTTTATCAAACAGTATGTCAGACATAGGGGTCACAGGCCCTTCACAGGGGAAGGGAAAGTGGCACAAATGTTTCGGGAATAGGCACAGGTCTCAGAAGAGGAAGGGGACGTGGCATTAGGGGTCACTCAGCGAGGCCACAGCTACCGGTGTCATCTAGTGGTCGCGTGTTGACCACCAACTCAGATGTTCTTGAATGGTTGACTCAGTTATCCACTTCCTCCCAGATGACATCGGACACCTCCAGCCAAGAGTCGGTGGGTTCGTCAGACACAACCCTTAGTTGGCATGGGCCTTGAGCAGCTCCAGTGCCCACACCTGTCCTCAACCTGCCTCTGTCCTTTTCGGTTCCCTCAGCCAGAGAAGTACTATATGCTATGGGCTCTGCGCCACTATACAGCAAGGACGAACTACTTGAGGACAGTCAGCAGCTACTTGGAAGCCAAGAGGTGGGGCAGAAATCCATTTCTTCCAGTAGGCGGTCAAGTACTGATGAGGAGAGTGTAGTGGGAGGTGATGTTGAGAGCGGTCAGGCTTTGTACACCGAGACAGTTGAGGAGGACATTAGGGACGTGCAAACTGTAGTTGATGATGATGTAGCCGATTGCACTAGGGAGCCGGGTGAAGCAAGGGCTTCATCGTCATTATCATCATCTGCAAACGAGACCGACAGCTTGCCCATCAGGCAGCGTTGCAGGCAGCAAGTCGGTAGTGAGGCCGTTGGTCAGCGGAGTGGCAGCAGTGCGAGGTCGGGAGCCAAACGGGCACGGGGTAGACTGCACTCTTCTCAGGTGCTTTCCGGCCTTGAAAAGAGCGGCGCAGGGGCTCAGCCAGGCAGCGGAGGTACCACTCAGTCAGTGCAGAGTGTTGGTGGTAAAATTGCCTACTCGGCGGTGTGGAAGTTTTTTTGTTAAGATGCCTGAGAAGGTGAACATGGCTATATGTAGAAACTATGGTCAGAAAGTGAAGCGTGGCCAAGGTGCTAATGTTGGCACCACGGCCCTGCACCAACATATGCAGCGTCACCACAAAGTGGCCTGGGAGAACCGTGGCTCAGATGTGGCGGTCCAGTCGGCAGCAGCAACAGCAGCATCACCCAGTGGCACACATCCCATTTTAGGCAGTCAAGGCTCCAGCACCTCTGCCGAAGGGGAGCTGTCTGTCATTATCTACCGCTCCAGATGCTCCTGCTCCTCCTCCTCTTATTCCTCGCTACTCATTACGGCAGCAGTCGTTCACTGAGGTGATTGCAAAGAGACAGCAGTCCCTCCCTTTTTAACTGGTGGACTCTGCACCGTTCAGATAACTGATGGCTTGTGCCGAGTCGAGGTGGAGTGTCCCAAGCCGTCATTTCTTTGCCAAAAAGTCAGTCCCAGCCCTGCACAAATATGTAGAAGAGAAGGTGGCCCAGTCCTTTAGCCTGTCGGTGTCTGCCAAAGTGCATGGCAGCGCCGACGTATGGAGTTGTAACTACGGTCAAGGCCAGTACATGTCCTTTACGACCCACTGAGTCATTGTGCTTCCTGCCCAGCCACACGAGCAACTTGAACAGGTGACACCACTTTCTCCTCCTCGTTGTCAAACTGCTGATCCTGCGCTAATGTCCGGCTTCTTCTCCACTACCTCAGCCTCCACTGCAGGGCCAAGTCATAGTGCTCCTCCAGCGTACCACATGTGCAGGGCACGGCGGTGTCACGCAGTTCTACGCCTGGTTTGCCTGGGCGAACAAAGTCACACAGGGGAGGAACTGCTCCGTGTCATGAAAGAAGAAATCGATTGCTGGCTTTCTCCGCGACAGCTAAAAATCGGAACCATGGTTACAGATAACGGAAAGAACATGGTGTCCGCGCTGTGCCAAGGAGGGCTGAGCCATGCGCCCTGCATGGCGCACGTATGTAATCTGGCAAAACATTCTAAAAACGGCCAGGAAACTTTGCATGCACTTCAGCCATTCCTACACCGCCAAGCACACCCTCCTTGAGCTGCAGCGGCAGAATGGCGTCCCCGAACATAGGCTGATATGTGACGTTTCCACCCATTGGAATTCTACCCTCCATATGTTGGACCGACTGTACGAACAGAGAAAGGCCATAAACGATTTCTTAATTATCCAAGCGGACAGGAGTACTCCCCTGTGTAATTTTAATGTCATCCAGTGGCAGCTCACGCGTGACACCTGCCGCTTGCTCAGGCCCTTTGAGGAGGCCATGTTATTTGTCAGTCACCAAGACTACGGTATGAACAGCGTTATTCCACTGGTTCATGTCCTGGAACAGATGCTGCAAAATCTTTCCGGTCAGGGGACTGGAGACGTGGAGACTGCATCTCACAGCCACATGAGTCCGGTGGGGGCTGAACTGGAGGAGGAGGACATTGGAGCACAAGCATTTAGTGGTTTTTCTACCCAGGTGACAGAAGAGGAGGAGCAGGAGCAGCCAGAGGAGGTAGAGGGAGATGAGGAAGATGAGGCAGATGACCTAGAGACACCATGGCAATATACAGTGGAGTTGGAGGCAGGGAGTCCCTCCGAGTCACTTGCGCAAATGGCCTGATGTATGCTCACTTGCTTACGTAGTGACAGCCAAATATTCACCATATGGCAGAGGGATGACTTCTGGCTCTCCACCCTCTTGGACCCTCGCTACCGGTCTAAAATGGGGGCCTTTTTTTCACATGCTGAGAGGGAGGACAAACTGAAGTACTATAGAGACATCCTATGTAGTTAGTTGGCTGCTGCCTATCTGCGTCATCGTCCATCCTCTCGCAGGTCTGACTGGTGGGTCCCTCAGCACTCATGTACCACTGCCACGGCTGCTGTGGGGGGGTAGGGGGTTAGGAGCAGTACCAGCTCCATCAGCAGCAACTTGAGTCTGGAGTCGCTGATGAGCAGCTTTCTTCACCCGCCAAGTGAGGAAAGTAATCACCAGCAGCAGCAGCGGCAGCAGGAAGACCAGGAGCAGACCCTGAACCAGCAGGTGGTGGCCTACTTGGACAGCACCCTGCCACCCCACATTGAAGATCTGCTGGACTACTGGGCAGCCAAACTGGATTTGTGGCCGCAACTGGCCGAGTTTGCACTGGAGAAGCTTTCCTGCCCAGCTAGTAGTGTGGCATCAGAGTGGGTGTTCAGTGCGGCGGGAGCCATAGTTACCCCAAGGAGAACTCGCCTGTCCTTCCAAAGTGTGGAAAGACTCACCTTTGTCAAGATGAATCAGGCGTTGATCAGCCAGGATTTCCACCCACCAACGCCTGATGCATCGGATTAGATCAGCCATGATGCGTCACCCAAACCTTGACAAATGAGACTGTATTCTTCAGGCTACCTGCCTCAGCCACTCTTATGATGCTGCCACCCTCCTGATGCCACACATCTACCAGCTTCTCCTTCTACCACCCAGCATCTTTACCAGTGACTGGTATTGCCATCCACCTCTCCACTCTGTCACTGACCCAATATGTAGCCTTTGTACCATGGGTTTAATGGAAGGTATATTATTCGAAAAAGAATTTAAGTATATCATCGCTACCCAGAAACGCCTCCCAGTGTTCTATTGTCTACCCAAGGTACACAAAAATTTAACCAACCCACCTGGTAGACCAATAATCTCTGGAATTGGCTCAATCACATCGAACCTATCTCAATATATTGATAACATTTTACAACCTACAGTGAAATTAATCCCATCATATATTAAAGACACGACTCAAATCATCTCCACATTGGAACAGTTACATCTTGAACCTCATTGGATTCTAGGCACCATAGATGTCAATTCATTATTTATGTCAATCAATAACAATTTAGGAATACAAGCAGTAAAACAACATCTAACAAGCAACTGTACATTTCCGGATACACAAATACAATTTCTCCTAGAAAGCATTAACTTCATCCTCACGCACAATTACTTCAGTTTCGAATCAGATTACTACATTCAATTACGAGGTACCGCCATGGGGACCAGATTCGCCCCCAGTTCTGCTAACATCTTTATGTCCCAATGGGAAGAGGATATCATACGTCCCAAGCTGGGGGTGAGTCTGGTCCTCTGGCGAAGATACATTGACGATATTATAGTCATATGGAAAGATACTAGAGATAATCTAATTACTTTTCTAGATAACATCAATGACAATAACTAGAATCTAACTTTCACCAGCAAAACCAGCGACTCACAAATAGAGTTTTTGGATTTGCTTGTGAAGATTTCAGACAACAAACTAACATGTAATACATACCAAACAAAACTGTTACGAAAAATAGTTACATATGATTTACAAGCTGTCACCTACTAAGGTGGCTTTTAAATATCCCATGAGTCAGTTAAGAAGAATTAAGAGGAACTGTACTGTAAATGAGGAATTTGAAGAAGATGCAAAATTGATGAATGCACAATTTATAGAAAAAGAATATCCGAAAAGTGTATTAGAGAAATCACTTAATAAAGTCAGACAAATCGAAAGGGATGACTTCTTCAAATCTAAAACAAAAGAACCAGAACAGGATGATAACATGAGACTGATATTAACCTTTTGCGCTCAACATAAGACTATAGAAAAAATCATTAAAAAACACTGGATCCCTCTTACTAAAGACAAAATAATAGGCCCATTTTTACCAGATAATCCAGTCATCACATACACGAAAGCCCCTAATCTGAGCATTAAAGTTGCACCCACAGTGAAAAATACTAAATCCAATACCAAACAAACATGGTTAAACATGAAAGGGTTCTACCGATGTGGAACCTGCAACAATTGCAAAGTCACCAAATTCCCTAGAAAAATTATGGAGCTCATTTCCACAAGAAATTCACACCGACATATCATAAATGATTGCCTAACTTGTAACTCTACCAACGTAATTTACATTTTCCAGTGCTCATGTGATAAACAGTATATTGGTAGAACCAAGAGACCCTTGAAAAAAGGAATAGCGGAACATATCAATAATATCCAAAAAAGCTACGACTTACATACTGTGTTGAAACACTTTAAGGAATTTCACAATCAAAACCCAAACTGTCTTACCTTTGCAGCCTTGGAAAGAGTCTACAAACCATGGAGAGGTGGCAATCATATCTGTAATATGTCTAGACTGGAGTCTAGGAGAATCTTTGAATTCAACACCATGACTCCATGCGGTTTAAATGCAGAACTGGAGATCTTTGGGTTTCTCTAGACCATAATGATAAACAAAAACACATAAAAAGAAAAACAAACAAACATATATAATATATGGATACATTTGATGTAAAACCTGATACTTACCTGAGATCCAATAGATTACTTGCAAGGTACCACAGAAAACAATAGAAAAAATTAACAAGAATGAATGTACATATATTTAATCTACAATGATGACAAATGGTGATCCCGATCTATGAATTATTAACTATTTAGCATCTACTCAATCATTAATCATCAAATATCTATTCAGGTACTTACTTATTTATTATATATTACCCATATACTTTGGCATGAATTTATACACTAATTTATATATCCATTAGAGATGAGCGAACGTGCTCGTAACGAGCACTGTAGCGCTCAGCTCCCCTGTGCTCGCATGGGCGCAGGCATCCGCTTCCGTTGGGTGAGGAGGACGGAAGCGGATGCCTGCGCCCATGCGAGCGAAGGGGAGCCGAGCGCTACAGTGCTCGTTACGAGCACTTTCGCTCATTTCTAATATTCATCTATTTATGTATTTATAATGCTATCTTCAATTTAAATCCACCTTCAATTCAATTTCTTTTATTTTTTGTTTGATTTTATGTATTTTTATATTCTTGTATTTTTGTATTTTTTTTGTATCAAACATACAACACCTTTTTAATATGACTGTTTATTGTTTAATATACAATCACCTATAATAAACTATGTCCACATTGATATATAGCAAAAAAATACTTTATTGATATAACAAAAATTAATAAATAAAAACACGTCATATAAAAGATATTATCGGTGGAAACCACTGGTGAAGTACAGCAGATGAAGACACAAAGCTAACAGGGACGATGACAGGCAGTGGAGGCATCCCCAGAAGAAGCCTTTGTGGCGAAACGGCGTTGGGAGTGGGATGCTGCCAGGTGGTGTCGGCATCTAACTCGGGCTTTTGTTACTTGCTGGTAATGTTATATGTGCTTCTTTTTTTTAGCGTGGCTGTGGCCTTTATTCCTTGTATGTAGGACCACTGATATATTTTCTAGGCTGTTTTTGACTGTTTATACACACTTTATTATTTAATAGCACTTGGTTGTCTCTATTAACCTTTTTTCTGGCCTGAGTGGTGCCTCCACCGCCTGTCATTGTCCCTGTTAGCTTTGTGTCTTCAACTGCTGTACTTCACCAGTGGTTTCCACCAATAATATCTTTTATATGATGTGTTTTTATTTATTAATTTTTGTTATATCAATAAAGTATTTTTTTGCTATATATCAGTGTGGACATAGTTTATTATAGGTGATTATTTAGGGCTTTTTGTCCATAGATTACGGACTTTATTTAGTACCGTATTATTGGTGTTTATTGTTTAACCCTTTCGGTACCGGAGGTTTTTTCAGCTTTGCGTTTTTTCGTTTTGCGCTACCTGCCTTCAAACAGCCATAACTGTTTTACTTTTCTGTTCACATAGCTGTATGAGGGCTTGTTTTTTGCGGGACAAGTTGTACTTTCCAACGTCACCATTTAATATTGCATATGGTGTAGTGGGAAGCGGGGAAAAAATTCCAAATCGGGTGAAATTGCAAAAGAAATGCTATTCGGCTAGAGTTCTACGAGTTTTTTATTTACAGCGTTTGATGTTCATTAAAACTGACCAGTTACTTTCATTCTACTGGTCAGTACGAATCCGGCGATAGCTAATATGTATAGTTTTTCCTGCGATTTGATAGTGATAAAATAATTATAAAGTTGGACTTTTTTTTTTTGTCATATCTTGACCCCTATAACTTTTTGGTATTTATGTGTATGGAGCTGTATGGGGGCTCATTTTTTGCGGGGTGATCTGAAGTTTTTATTGATACCATTCTGGGGTGTGTATGACTTTAGGATCAAAAAACAGCAAATCGCCATTTTGATGCTTTTTTCCACCACACAATTCGCCGTATAGGAATTTTTTAAAAAATATTTTAAAAGTACAGGCGTTTTCGGTCACGGTGATACCCATGATGTCTATATTTATTGTTTTATTTAGGTATTTATTTTTTAATTATACGGAAAGGGGGGTGATTTAATCTTTTATATTTTTTTATTTTTTATATATTTTTAATATTTATTTTTTATTTTTTGTGATTATTTTAAAGCTCAAATATGAGCAAATAGATTGTGTTTTTTCTTTTTTCTTTATGAGCAATCAGGGCTTTTTCATTTTGAATTAATAACCGAATTTGCTCATTTCTTATCCTGGCCTGCCATCTAGTAGCCAGAATAAGAATTGCACTTTGAAAGCTTTAAACCTTATCAGCGAGGTTTACAGCTTTTAGATCGTGTACAGACACCCCGATTGGCCACGTGATCACGGCATCTAAAGGCCTATGAAGACGCCGCCGATGGCAGTAAGTACCCACAAGTCTCTACTGTTAGAAACAGCAAAGACTTGCCGGCCATGACGCCCGCCGCACGTGCGAGCGGGCGCCATGTGTTCGCTTCGCCCCAGCGCCGTACATGTACGACACTGGGATTCTAAGGGTTAATATACAGTTTACTCCAATATGTAGTACACTGAATACTGAATACCTCTAAAGTCCAATCCAGGACTTATATATTGCCAGATACTACTCTTTTCAATTGACTAATTATAGTGCTTGAAAAGCACATATATTGTAATCCGAATTCTTTATTCTTCTTATTCTTCTCCCGAATTTCTGCAATTAATACAGCCCAAACCGCTTGGCGTACAGACTCCGTTCAAAGTGCGTTTCAAAGCCCTCGATGGTGACAGTTGTGCTATGTATTTTTGGAGTCGATCACATTTGTCGTTTTTAAGATATCACAGGTTAAAGACCAAAAGTTCTCTATAGGAATCAATGGAGAGGCTAGAGTGGAGGCCAATCACCCAATCACAGCTCAATATGCAAATAGGCAGCACCATATATGGCACAGCATACACACAGTGGAGAAGGCTTAGTGATATATAGAGATAATATAGAGGGGAGCTCCCCCAGACCTGAGGCTAAGGGGGCATTCACATGTCCGTTGTAAGGAGTCGTGATCACAGGCCTCGGGGACTCAAACTGGCAGAAGAGGGGTTAAT
The DNA here is from genome assembly GCA_900303285.1 of Rhinella marina. Taxonomy (NCBI): domain Eukaryota; kingdom Metazoa; phylum Chordata; class Amphibia; order Anura; family Bufonidae; genus Rhinella; species Rhinella marina. Next base: position 54,137 of record ONZH01026746.1, read on the forward strand.
CCGCCATTTTGGATTGTTAAACTGTGTCTATGCTGAAAGAGATTTGCACCTGTGAGAGTCACAAAATGGCCGCCGAGTCCCCATGTGTTAACAGACAGCATTGCCGTTTCGCCCCCTCAGCTGAGCACAGAGTCAAACTTAAAGGGGCTTTCCAGAGTGACTCTAAAAGGGGCAGTCACTCTAAAAGGGGCTTTCCAGACTCACTCTTAAAGGGGCAGCCACTCTTAAAGGGACAGGCACTCTTAAAGGAGCAGCCACTCTTAAAGAGACAGACAATCTTAAAGAGACAGGCTCTTAAAAGGGCAGCCACTCTTAAAGGGGCAGTCACTCTTAAAGGGGCAGTCACTCTTAAAGGGGTAGTCACTCTTAAAGGGGCAGTTGCTCTTAAAAGGACAGTGACTCTTAAAGGGATAGTAACTCTTAAAGGGATTGGGGGAGATTTCTCAAGCCACCTTAGAGTAAGAATGAGCTTAGTTGCTTATAGCAACCAACTTAAAGGGGCTTTTTCAAAGCCATACTGAAAGGGGCTTTTTTTGAGTTACACTTAAAGGGACTTTTCCCAAGTCACACTTAAAGGGGCTTTTCCTGAGTCACATTTAAACTATGGTCAGTGTTCTACTTTATAGGTGTACTCTGGAAGTCACTGTTAAAGGTGCGCCATTTTCAAGCACTATGTATTTTCTCCTGGAAATGCACATCTAGTTACAAACTACTCCCCCCATATATAGGTGCCAGAATACTATATGGGTCTATAGACCACTGATGAAGGGACAGAGAGGCAGTCCCGAAACGCGTTTGGTTTTTGTTAGGTCATATTCTATCGACCTTCAATGACGGCACGATCTATAGTGTTAAACATCAGGCTATACTCCTAGGAGAAAGAATATCTGCAGATACATCCCCATAGAGAAGCGCTGACCAGGACTAAAGAACGCTTCTCAGTGCTTCCCAGCGCACAAGCGCAGAGCGTACAGGAAGCGGGAAAACAGACTTTTGAAAAGCGGGAACCCATGTGGGACGCCACGTGGGACACCACACTTTACAAATTTTTAAGAAATTTTCCAAAACCATTTTTTTAAAGACCAGTTCAGTTCTGAAGTCAGTTTGTGGGGCTAACATAATAGAAACCACTATAAATTACCCCATGTTAGAAACTACACCCCTCAAGGTTTTCAAAACTGATTTTACAAACTTTGTTAACACTTTATGTATTCCACAAGATTTAAAGGAAAATGGAGATGACATTTCTAAATTTCACTTTTTTTGGCAGGTTTTCCATTTTAATCCATTTTTTCCTGTAACACATCAAGGTTTAATAGCCAAACAAAACTCAAAAACTATTACACTGATTCTGCGATTTACAGAAACACCCCACATGTGGTAGTAAACTACTGTATGGCCACACGGCAGGGCGCAGAAGAAAAGGTGCGCCAGATGGTTTTTGGAGGGCAAATTTTGCTGGACTGGTTTTTAGACACCATGTCCCATTTGAGGCCTCCCTGATGCTCTCTACAGTAGAAACAACCAAAAAGTGTCCATATTTTGGAAACTATGGGATAAGGTGACGCTGTATGCTGATACTCTGCTTGAAACCGCTCGCCATCCTGGAAAATCATTGCGGGCGGCACTCTCGCCGCAGCCGCCCGCACATCGCCCCTGCCGCCCGCCAATGTTTTGGCCAGTGATTGGTCAGTGACCAGTCACTGACCAATCACAGCCGATCGCGGGGGGCGGGGGGGACACCCTGACCTCCCCCTAACCCCTGACACTCAGCGGGGATTCGCCAGAATAGCGTGATCCCCGCCGAGTACCCGGTGCCTGCTGTGAATGGCTGGTCTGAATAGACCAGCCATTCACAGCGATCGCCATTATGGGGGGGGCACGGCTCCCCCCGAGGCCTTCACTATGGATGGCTGGCTGTGGCTAACAGCCGCCATCACAGCATGTAAACCCCACTGCACTGCGGGTGTTTACATGCAGGACGTACCGGTACGCCCTGTAGCGCGAACTACCTCACACCCTGGACGTACCGGTACGTCCATTGTCACCAAGGGGTTAAGAGAAAGATCCCCAATCAAGGTTTCTCAGGCAGCCAGGCAGATTTTCTATGCTCAGTTCTGTTAAAGGGCGCTTCCACAGAAACCTGGCTTCCTGGTGAAAGACACAGAGTTTTAATCTCTTTTAGTAAAGGAGACTGGCTGGCATGCCTCTTTTCCAGAAAAGCAGTATATGGGGACACAAGCACGTCAATAAATAAAAAGTTTTATTACAAAAAAGCACTGACTGAACAGTTTGAGCCTACCACCAGGAGATCTCATTATGAAAAAGCACACTGACTGTATAATCAAGAGAGAGAGAGAGATAAAGATCTGTGGGCAAACATGTGCAATTCAGTTTTTTTTTTTTTTTTTTTTAAAGAACTAAAAAAGCTGAGTGTTTCTCATCGGCAGGTATAGCATAGCCATCCAGCAATTGCTCAGCCTTTTAAACAGGCTTCCTAGCATAACTAGGAGAATAGCTAAGCCAGCCTCGCAACAACAACAACTAGATCTTTCAGGACAAAGGACCTTTTTTCTAATAGTGAAATAGGCACACATATTTACTCTTAGAGGAAAACATGGAGTAGAAGCAGTGTAATCCTGCAGTCCAACAGTCTAAGGGTTCATGCACACAAACGTATTTTCTTTCTGTGTCCATTCTGTTTTTTTGCGGACCGTATGCAGAACCATTCGTTTCAATGGGTCAGCAAAAAAACGAAAGTTACTCCGTGTGCGTTCCGTTTCCGTATGCCCGTATCTCCATTCTGCAAAAAAATAGAACATGTCCTATTATTGACTGCATTACAGACAAGGATAGTACTGTTCTATTAGGGGCCAGCTGTTCCATTCTGAAAAATATGGAATGCACAAGGGCATCATCCATATTTTTTGTGGATCAGTTTTTTATAGACCACACAATACATACAGTCGTGTGCAAGAGCACTAATATTTTCTTTCATTTAACCCCTATTAGATATGAGCGAATCATTCAAAAAATTATTCGCCGAACATTTGCCGAACTTTTCCTAAGATTCGTATATTCGACAAATAGATTTGTTGTATTTGCGTACAAAATATACGTTTTTATGTGCTATTAGCGAACATTCGCGTACTAATAACGAACGTTCATTTAAAATATGTACGCAACTTCTTAGAAGACTTACGCATGAGCGTACAAATAGTGTACGAATCCTCAGCGTACTATTGTCTACGTGATTACTTAATACACAGGCGTGCACTCAGAGACAGAGCGAATACTCGAAAATGGCATCTAGGCGATCCTCATCATTTAGCTCTGAGCAGCTGAAATTCCTGATCCGGCTGATGGACAGAGAGGATTACAATGGCACACACCGCCATCCAAACCAGCATAAGAAGGAGGTGATCAAGCAGGTGATCTAAGGCCTGCACCATCGTTTTCACACCGTGCGGACCCCGGGCCAGATCCAGCGGAAATGGTCCAATCTGAAATTCAAATGCCCAGAGCGGCTTAATGAGATCCGCGCAGACATACGGCAGGGTGAGTAACAAAATATTTGATAAGTAAAAACATGTAACAAAATTAGTGTACTGTATTGTATATATACCAGCAGTCACTGCCAATAATGAAAAAAGTATAGAAGGACAACGTGGTCATGCGTAGTGTGCTGCAGTAATTTTGTTTCATGCTAGGCAACGCCTCTAACTATCGACCCAAACAACTTAAGTGAAGGTATATTATTGTTAATGGTGCTGGCCGTTCTCCCCTTTGTGTCAGGCAAATGCACTAGTTCGAAAGAAAGTACCCTTATATGCCCCTTCATAGTTAGCGCTTCCTCCTCCTACACACAGACTCAAAGACGTGCCCATGCTGCAGCTACTGTCAGTGGGCAATATCCAAAGTATTCCTACCGCACCGTGTTAATGATATAAAGAAAGTTATTGCGACGATAACGTTATCTATTGCCATAAATACCTTTTTAGAAGAAAAAAATATGATATGGCCCCCCTCTCACACCCATAATATCTTAATAGTAGTATGTGTTAGTATTAGAGATGAGCGAGTAGTGAAATAGTGAAATATTCGAAAGTTCGAAATTCGATTCGAATAGACCGCGAAATTCGACTATTCGACCGAATATCGAATCCCATTAAAGTCTATGGGAAAAAAATGCTCGCCACTTGGAAATCTCAATTCGACCACTTGGAGGTCACCAAGTCCACCCTGAAACCTCAGAAAAGGATGCCAACACTGCTGGAATGCAACTGGGACAGCAGGGGAAGCATGTCTGGGTGCATATAACGCGCCCAAGTCGCACTATTACGCCACTATCACAGCCTCTCAACAATACACTCCAAAGACAATGTAACCTCTCTGTAAAGTGAGACCATACAAGGAAACCTTCTTTCCTCTACATTGCCATGGACCCCAAGCCAAACTAGACAAAAAAGAAGATAAAATTCTGCACCCCTTAAAATCACGTTGCCTATGACAACCACAGATGGCATAGGCAAAGGGGAAAGCAAATAGACCCCACCCCTAATTGTCATTGTGTGTGTGTGTGAGATGTGGTCAGACATGTCTTCTTTAAAATGTAAAAACAACTCAAACACATGCAGAAGCCTTAAAATGCCCAAATTGTTGGCGCTTGAGATGTCAGTGACCCGACCTGGCCCAGTGTCATGTCTAGCAGGTAAAGCAGTGGGGATGTTGAGGGATGCGTAGGACCGCAAAAGGCAGGAAGAGGCCGTGGGCTGGCCAGAGGCTCATGGAAAATTTTGTGGAGGCCCAAGAGGTGAGACCTGTTAAAAATTTTGTGGAGGCCCAAGAGGTGAGACCTTGATAAAATTTTGTGGAGGCCCAAGAGGTGAGACCTTGATAAAATTTTGTGGAGGCCCAAGAGGTGAGACCTGTTAAAAATTTTGTGGAGGCCCAAGAGGTGAGACCTTGATAAAATTTTGTGGAGGCCCAAGAGGTGAGACCTGTTAAAAATTTTGTGGAGGCCCAAGAGGTGAGACCTTGATAAAATTTTGTGGAGGCCCAAGAGGTGAGACCTGTTAAAAATTTTGTGGAGGCCCAAGAGGTGAGACCTTGATAAAATTATGTGGAGGCCCAAGAGGTGAGACCTGTTAAAAATTTTGTGGAGGCCCAAGAGGTGAGACCTTGATAAAATTTTGTGGAGGCCCAAGAGGTGAGACCTCTTAAACATTTTGTGGAGGCCCAAGAGGTGAGACCTCTTAAACATTTTGTGGAGGCCCAAGAGGTGAGACCTCTTAAACATTTTGTGGAGGCCCAAGAGGTGAGACCTCTTAAAAATTTTGTGGAGGCCCAAGAGGTGAGCCATAAATATATAAATTTTTCTTATTTACGGAGCAATTCTACGGCGGTTAAGAGGAGGAGGAGGAAATGGCACTTCATACAGATGGCACTTCACTTTTGGCTGCTTTCCACTGTTGGAGAAGCAAAGTCCGGGTCAATCCACTTGCTGTTCATTTTGATTAGCGTCAGCCTGTCGGCACTGTCAGTTGACAGGCGGCTGCGCTTATCGGTTATAGTGCCCCCGGCTGCGCTGAACACCCTTTCTGATAGCACGCTGGCGGCAGGGCAGGCAAGCACCTCCAAGGCGTACAGGGACAGTTCCAGCCACGTGTCCAACTTGGAGACCCAGTAAGTGTAGGACGCCGAGGGATCGGGGAGGACAGGGGTACGGTCTGCCAGTTACTCCCGCAACATCCGCCGATACTTGTCCCTCCTGCTGATAGCGGGCCCCGCAGTGATGGAAGTTGCACGAGGGGGTGCCATGAACGTGTCCCACACCTTGGAGAGTGTTCCCCTGGTGGCTGTGGGCCTGATTGATGTTGTGGGACTCTGGGAGACCCTCTCCTCTCTGCCGCCAGCGATGGTGGGTGGGAAAATCTCCATCATGTTCTGCACGAGTTCCCTCTGGTATTCCAGCAATCGATTCGTCCTCTCCTCTACCGGAATAAAAGAAGAGACGTTATCTTTATACCGGGGGTCCAGGATTGCGAAGACCCAGTACAGTTTGTTCTCCACTATCCGGACAACACGTGTGTCCCGGGAAAAGCAGCCCAGCATGAAGTCAGCCATGTGTGCCAGACTCTGAATAGGCATGACCTCACTGCCCCCACCAGAAGGATCACTTGCCATTTCCTCCTCTTCCTCTTCCACCTCCTCTCCGCCCCATCCGCGCTGAACCAATGGGACGCACACAGCCTGACTGCTACCCTCGCCGCCAGCATCCTCCTCCTCTTCCACAGCCACCTCCACGTCGTCCTCCTCCTCCTCATCCTCCTCCTGCAACTGCCACCGAGAAGCAGACAAAAGTGTGTTCTGACTGTGTAGCTCCGTTGCGTCTCCTCCTACCCCCGTCTCCTCTGCGTGCAATGCGTTCTCCCTTATTGCGATGAGTGATTCTTTAAGGACGCATAGGAGCGGGATGGTTACGCTCACTATAGCGTCCTCGCTGCTGACCTTCTTGGTGGACTCCTCAAAGATACGCAGTACATCGCATATGTCTGCCATCCATGGCCACTCGTGGTTGGCAAACTGAGGGAGCTGAGTTGGAGGCACGCGTGGATTCATAATCTGGTACTCCATCAATGCTCTCTGCTGCTCACACACCCTGGCCAACATGGAATAGGTGGAATTCCAGCGAGTCGGCAGGTCGCACAACAGCCGATGTTCAGGCAAATGGAGGCGTTGCTGGAGTTTTTTTAAGCTAGCAGCAGCTACAGTTGACTTCCGAAAGTGAGCGCACAAGCACCGCACTTTCACCAGTAGCTCTGCCAGGTTGGGGTAAGTCTTTAGAAATTTTTGGACTACCAGATTAAAAACGTGGGCCAGGCATGGTACGTGATTGAGTTCGGCAAGCTCCAGAGCCGCCACCAGGTTACGGCCGTTATCGCACACGACCATGCCTGGTCCTAGCTGCAGCGGCGACAGCCACATCTCCGTCTGCTGCAATATGGCATCCCTCACCTCTGGGGCGCTGTGCTTCCTGTCGCCCAAGCTGATGAGTTTAAGCACCGCCTGCTGACGTCTCCCCGCGCCAGTGCTGCAACGCTTCCAGCTAGCGGCTGAGGGCGATGTTAAGGCAGAGGAGGAGGAGGAGGAAGAGGAGGGGGGTGTATCAGAACCCATGCTGGCAATCTTGGGCGGGGGTGGTAGGTAGGCCGTCTCTGTTTGCGACCCCGTCCCCGCTTCCACAACATTCACCCAGTGTGCCGTCAAAGAAATGTATCGTCCCTGGCCGCAAGCGCTTGTCCACGAGTCGGTGGTCAAGTGGACCTTTGCGCTGACTGCGTACCTCAGGGCCCGCCTGATGTTACGCGACACGTGCTGGTGCAGGGCGGGGACGGCACTCCGGGAAAAGTAGTGGCGGCTGGGGACGGAATAGCGAGGTGCGGCAGCCGCCATCAGGTCGCGGAAGGCCTGCGTCTCCACAAGCCTAAACGGCAACATCTCCAGGGCCAGCAGTTTGGAGATGTGGCAGTTTAAGGCTTGGGCTTGGGGGTGACTCGAGGCGTACTTCCGCCTGCGGTCGAACGCCTGCGAGATGGACAGTTGTTGGGACGAGGAGTGTGAAGGTGCAGGCGAAGAGGCGGGGGAAGGGGAGGCTGAAGGAGAAGGCCCCAAAGTAGCGGGGGCAGAGGCAGATGTGGAGGTGTCCTGGCTGGAGGTCTGGACCGCAGTGGCAGCACACAACAAAGGGGAAGAGGCAGTGGCAGCAAGACCGGGCGCAGGTTGTATTGCGTTTGCTCTCTCCCACTCAGCCCAGTGCTTGACTTCCAAGTGACGTCGCATGCCTGAGGTGGTCAGATTGCTCTTCTCAGAGCCCCTACTCAGTTTTGAGTGGCAGAGTGTGCAAACCGCGCTCAGTTTGTCATCCGCACAAACATTAAAAAATCTCCACACCACAGAAGTACGAGGCCTCGATGGGGGAGCTTCTCTTCGCGCGACTGCCCGCTGCCGGGAACAGCTTCGGCCCTGCTGGCTGTGGCCTCACTTCTCTGTCTGGACTGTCCTCTGCCTATGGACATCCCTATGCCTGTGGACATCCCTCTGCCTCTGGACATCCCTCTGCCTCTGGACATCCCTCTGCCTCTGGACATCCCTCTGCCTCTTGCTGCCTTTTTCGGTGCTGCGCAGACCACCACCTCTCCACTGCTTTCCTCGCTGGACATCACCCCTGGCCAAGTGGGGTCGGTCATTTCGTCATCCACCACCTCCTCTTCCACTTCCTCATTCTGCTCCTCCTGCTGCCCACTGGACATTCCAACAGCCTCCCTTGATGGCAACTGCGTCTCATCATCATCATCGCTCATGATAACAGATGCTGGCTCAGGGTCCACATCAGCAGGAGATGGCGAAAACTCAAGTGTTTGGGCATCACTACAAACAAATTCCTCTGCTAGCTCCTGGGATTCTTCCGGCACATCTGAAAAAGGACCCGAAGAGAGCTCCTGGGAGGGGTCAATGGTGGGATGACTCTGTTGGCCAGGTGTGGAGGAAGGAGGGTCAGAGTGAGACTGTGTGGATGACTGGCTGGTGGACAACTGTGTGGAAGCGCTATCGGCTATCCATTGCACCACCTGTTCAACCTGCTCAGGCCTCAACAGCGGTGTAACCCGCCCCCTGCTTAACTGTCCCATAAAGGCAGGGATTCTGGATGAGCGGGATCCTGGCTGACCCTCACCAGCACGCATTGTATCCCCACTGGCTTCAACAAGGCCCCCAACAGCATTTCCGTGCCCCCGTCCTCGTCCACGTCCTATTCCGCTAGCCCCCCTCCGCATTTTATTTTTTTTTGGTTACAATATTTTGCCTTCACAGCCGTGAAATTATTTTGCAAGAGAACGCACAGTACAGTTGCCAATTATAAGGCCTATATATTTTATAGTTCAAGGTACACAGCCGTGTACTAACTGTTCAGACGGTGGGTATTAACACCAGGTATTTCAATTATTTTGCAAGAGAACGCACAGTACAGTTGCCAATTATAAGGCCTATATATTTTATAGTTCAAGGTACACAGCCGTGTACTAACTGTTCAGACGGTGGGTATTAACACCAGGTATTTCAATTAGTTTGCAAGAGAACGCACAGTACAGTTGCCAATTATAAGGCCTATATATTTTATAGTTCAAGGTACACAGCCGTGTACTAACTGTTCAGACGGTGGGTATTAACACCAGGTATTTCAATTATTTTGCAAGAGAACGCACAGTACAGTTGCCAATTATAAGGCCTATATATTTTATAGTTCAAGGTACACAGCCGTGTACTAACTGTTCAGACGGTGGGTATTAACACCAGGTATTTAAATTAGTTTGCAAGAGAACGCACAGTACAGTTGCCAATTATAAGGCCTATATATTTTATAGTTCAAGGTACACAGCCGTGTACTAACTGTTCAGACGGTGGGTATTAACACCAGGTATTTCAATTAGTTTGCAAGAGAACGCACAGTACAGTTGCCAATTATAAGGCCTATATATTTTATAGTTCAAGGTACACAGCCGTGTACTAACTGTTCAGACGGTGGGTATTAACACCAGGTATTTAAATTAGTTTGCAAGAGAACGCACAGTACAGTTGCCAATTATAAGGCCTATATATTTTATAGTTCAAGGTACACAGCCGTGTACTAACTGTTCAGACGATGGGTATTAACACCAGGTATTTCAATTATTTTGCAAGAGAACGCACAGTACAGTTGCCAATTATAAGGCCTATATATTTTATAGTTCAAGGTACACAGCAGTAGTGCCAAATATAGTTTGGTATGTAGCAGAGCACCTAATACACCACTAATGCCTCTCTCTGTCCCTACTCCAGCAGCTATCCCTGAATACAGCAGCCGTTCTCTGCAGAGTGTATACAGTAGTAAAGCTATCACTGTACTGCACTATAGTAGCCCTGATAAGGGCTTTTAATCACGCTCCTGCCTGTCCAACAGCTAAAACCTGTCTCTCCCTTCTCCAGCCTCTGTCCCTGACTAAGTTCACGCAGCATATGCGTACAAGCAGGAAGAGCTGAGTTTTTAATATTCGAGGTCACATGGTTTTTCCAGCCAATCCATGTAGACGCCGTTTTCGCGCTGACAGCGTGCTCAGCGTGCCTGTCATACCCCCCCTGCATGGTGATTGGTGGACAAAGAGCGCCAGGGAAGGTGGGAGGGGAAACGAATTCTAAGTGCGCCATCGCCGTTATACTCGAACGAAATCGAGTACGCCGAATAGCGTAGTATTCGATCGAATACCAGCTCGATCGAACACTACTCGCTCATCTCTAGTTAGTATTAAAAAGTGTCATCATTAGAGATGAGCGAGCACTGAAATGCTCGGGTGCTCGTTATTCGAGACAAACTTTTCCCGATGCTCGGGTGCTCGTTTCGAGTAACGAACTCCATTGAAGTCAATGGGAGACTCGAGCATTTTTTGCAGGGGACCAAGGCTCTGCCGAGGGAAGGCTGGGTGAAAACCTGGAAACATCAGAAAATGATAGAAACGCCACGGAAATGGACAGGAAACAGCAGGGGCAGCATGCATGGATGCCTCTGAGGCTGCCTAATCCCACCATTACCCCAAATTCTCCTGCAACAGCCTGGTAGTTACCCTCATGGCAATTGTGCTCACCTAGACCAAGAAAGGCGAGGCACATACCCATCACATGTTAGGGAAGCACCCAACTAGGTGCAAAGAAAAATTGTTTAGAGAGAGGGCCTGTAGGTGGACCTCCGGAAAAATTGTTTAGAGAGAGGACCTGTAAGTGGACCTCCGGAAAAATAGTTTGGAGAGAGGGCCTGTAGGTGGACCTCCGGAAAAATTGTTTAGAGAGAGGGCCTGTAGGTGGACCTCCGGAAAAATTGTTTGGAGAGAGAGTCTGTAGGTGGACCTCTGGAAAAATTGTTTAGAGAGAGGGCCTGTAGGTGGACCTCCGAAAAAATTGTGGTAAAAGAGTGCCAGTTGGACCTCTAAAAAATGGCGTTTTTTGGGTCAGCATTAGGTAAAGAAGAGAAGGAGGGGTAGGAGGAGTAGAGAAGAAGAATTGGATACATAAGTAATGTTAATCATTAGCTGCTTTCCCCCGGAGGAGATTTGAATTCCGGTGAAATCCAGGCTTTGTTCATTTTAATAAGCGTCAACCTGTCAGCGCTGTCAGTTGACAGGCGTGTACGCTTATCAGTGATGACGCCACCAGCTGCACTGAATACCCGCTCTGACAACACGCTAGCAGCACGGCAGGCCAGCACCTCCAAGGCGTACAGCGCCAGTTCAGGCCACGTGTCCAGCTTTGAAACCCAGTAGTTGTATGGGTCAGAGTAATCGGTCCGTACGTTGGTATGGTCAGCTAGGTACTCCCTCACCATCTTTCTGTACAGCTCCCCCTACTCTGCCTAGACTGGGGACAGGTGACAGTGTCTTGCTGGGGTGACATAAAACTGGCAAAGGCCTTGGAGAGCGTTCCCCTGCCAGTGCTGGACAAGATGCCTGCTCGCCTCCTCTCCCCCGCTACTTGGCCCACAGAACCATGCCCTCTGCTGCTAGCGGCGTCAGATGGGAAGGATTGTTTCAGCTTGTGCACCAGGGCTTGTTGATATTGATTCCCTCTCATACTCCTTTCCTCTACAGGGATGACAGTGGAAAGGTTCTGCTTGTACCATGGGTCCAGGAGAGTGAACACCCAGTAATCGGTGTTTGAAAAAATGCTTCTAACGCGAGGGTCACGCGAGGGATAGGCAGACTAGCATGAAGTCTGCCATGTGCGCCAGAGTCCCAACACGCAAGAATTCCCTCTCCTCACTGGCCTGACTCTCCATTTCCTCCTCCTCCTCCTCCTCCAAGTCCTCCTCTTCAGCCCATACACGCTCAAGAGTTAAGAAGGACTGAGCACTGGTACCCTCTTCTGTCTTGCCGACATTCTCCTCCTCTTCCTCCTCATCCTCATCCCCCTCCTCCGTTGCGCGCTGAGAAACAGACTGGAGGGTGCTCTGGCTATCAAGCGACATATCTTCCTCCACCATCTCTTGTGACAAGCGCAAAGCATCCGACTTCATGCTGAGCAGTGAGTTTTTCAACAGGCAAAGCAGCGGGATGGTGAGGCTGATAATGGCGGCATCGCCGCTGACCATCTGTGTTGACTCCTCAAAGTTGCTCAACACCTGGCAGATATCAGACATCCACGTCCACTCCTCATTGTAGACTTGAGGAATCTGAGTGACCTGACTACCTGTTCTGGTGGAAGTTCACATCTGGCAGTCTACAATCGCTCTGCGCTGCTGGTAAACTCTGGATAACATGTTTAATGTCGAATTTCATCTTGTGGGCACGTCGCACAACAGTCGGTGAGCGGGCAGTTGTAGGCGGCGCTGCGCTGCCCTGAGAGTGGCAGCATCTGTGGTCGACTTGCCGAAATGCACACAGATGCGGCGCACCTTGGTGAGCAAATCAGACAGATTGGGGTATGTCTTGAGGAACCGCTGAACTATGAGATTGAACATGTGGGCCAGGCATGGCACATGTGTCAGTCTGCCGAGTTGCAGAGCCGCCACCAGGTTACGCCCGTTGTCACACACAACCATGCCTGGCTTGAGGTTCAGCGGTGCCAGCCACAGATCGGTCTGCACCGTGATGCCCTGTAACAGCTCTTGGGCGGTGTGCCTTTTGTCACCTAAGCTTAGCAGTTTGAGCACCGCCTGCTGGCGCTTGCCCAAGGCACTGCTGCTGCGCCTAGAGCTACCGACTGAAGGCGCCATGCCCACGGATGGTAATTCGGGGGAGGAGGTGGAGGAGGGGGCATAGTATGTCTGAGAGACCGTGACCGAGGTAGGCCCCGCAATCCTCGGTGTGGGCAGTACATGAGCGGCCCCAGGGTCAGACTCGGTCCCAGCCGCCACCAAGTTAACCCAATGTGCCGTCAGTGATATATAGTGTCCCTGCCCGGCAGCACTTGTCCACGTGTCCGTGGTTAGGTGGACCTTCTCAGAAGCAGCGTTGGTCAGGGCACGGATGATGTTCTGAGACACATGCTGGTATAGGGATGGGACGGCACATCGGGAAAAGTAGTGGCGGCTGGGGACCTAATACTGAGGGCAGCCACCGCCGTGAGATTGCGAAAGGCCTCGTCTCTACCAGCCTATAGGGCAGCATCTCCAGGCTCAACAATTTGGAGATGTGGACGTTGAGGGCTTGGGTATGTGGGTGGGTGGAACTGTATTTCCTCTTGCGCTCCAGCGTCTGCTGTAAAGACAGCTGAACGCTGCGCTGGGACACATTGGTGGACACTGTGGAGGATTGTGGAGGCGAAGGTGTGGTTTTCCGGCGGGAGGCGCTCGTGCCGGGGTCCTGGGCAGGGGGTTTTCTAGCAGAGGCAGCGAGTTACATAGGGGAAGGAGCAGTGGTGTGACCTGCAGGAGGTGAACGGCCTTGGTTCCATTGAGTGGGGTGTTTAACACTCATATGCCTGCGCATGCTGGTGGTGGTTAGACTAGTAGTGGTGGCACCCCTGCTGATCCTGGTGTGGCAAAGGTTGCACACCACAGTCCGTCGGTCATCCTCACTTTCTTTAAAGAACCTCCAGACTTGCGAACATCTAGGCCTCGCCATGGGAGCTTCACTACGTGAAACAGTTGCTGCTGATGCACCAGCTCTGGCCCTGCTTCTCCCTCTGGCCATACCACTGCCTCTTCCAACCTGTTCTGGTGCAGCACTCGCCTCCGCCTCAGAAGCACTGTCACTCGGCTTATCAACCCAGCTTGGGTCAGTCACCTCGTCATCCTCCGATTCCTCAGTCTGCTCCCCCCTCGGACTTCCTGCTCTGACAACAACTTCACCACTGTCTGACAACCGTGTCTCCTCATCGTCCAACACCTCTTTACACACTTCTTCCACTAAGTCAACATTGTCATCATCATCACCCACAGTTGGAAAACTTGGGCATCGGGAAAGAGGTCAGCAGCAACGTGAGAAGTGGTTTGTGACTCTGGGAAGGGTCCAGAAAACAGTTCCTCAGAGTATGCCGGATCACATTCCAAATTTTCCTGGGAGGGGGCAGACTGGAGGGAAGGAGGTTGAGGTGGAGGAGCCAGAGGAGTGCTCCCTTGGGAAACGTGGGTGGACTGCGTGGAAGACTGACTGGTGGACAAATTACTTGAAGCATTGTCCGCAATCCACGACATCACCTGTTCGCACTGTTGTGGTTTCAACAGTCCTCTACCACGTGTCCCTGTAAGTTGAGACATGAAGCTAGGGAGTGAAGCTCTGCGGCGTTCCCCTGCTCCCTCATCAGCAGGTACTGTCTCACCCTGCCCAGGACCACGGCCTATGCCCCCTGCAGTAATTGAATGCCCACGCCCACGCCCTCGTCCTCGACCCTTAGCCCTGGGGTTCAACATTTTCTGTATATAAGTGTATTATATGTACAAAAAAAAAATGGGCCTGCTGTACTGAAACCCACAAACTTGTTCAATCTGAACAAGAAAATATATAGGTGGATAAGTTAGAGCAAAATTACGTATGTTATTACGTACCGTGCAGTATGGAGCAATTACACTGAAACTATTAGATTAGGCAGACTTGGTCTGCTTAAATGCAACCCAGACAAATGTCGCACAGAGATTTTTGTAATGTAGCTGTATCAGTGAGAGCAAAAGACCTTTTTTAATTATGTGACGTACAGTATAGGTCACCTGGACAGAAAATACGGATTGTGGTTTGTGGTGACTGGACAGCTGAACTGTGACACACAGAATGGTTCCACACAGCTGTATGAAATGGATTTGTATCACTGAGATAAAACAACAAAAAAACTTTTTTTTCTTTATTTTTTTCTTTTTTTTTTAATATATTTTTTTTTTTTAAGTGACGTGCAGAAACTATCAGAGAGGAAACTCAGCCCCTGCTGACTGTGGCTATTTTGACTGCAACCCAGACAAATGTCGCACAGAGATTTTTGTAATGTAGCTGTATCAGTGAGAGAAAAAGACCTTTTTTAATTACATGACTTACAGAATCTGTCACCTGGACAGAAAATACGGAGTGTGGTTTGTGGTGAGCGGACAGCTGAACTGTGACACACAGAATGGTTCCACACAGCTGTATGAAATGGATTTGTATCACAGAGATAAAACAACAAAAAAACTATTTTTTTATATACATTTTTTTTAAATATTTTTTTTTATATATATACTTTTTTTTTAACGTGACGTGCAGAAACTATCAGAGAGCAAACTCAGCCCCTGCTGACTGTGGCTATTTTGAATGCAACCCAGACAAATGTCGCACAGAGAATTTTGTAATGTAGCTGTATCAGTGAAAGCAAAAGACCGTATTTGATTATGTGACGTACAGTATGGGTCACCTGGACAGAAAATACGGATTGTGGTTTGTGTTGAGTGGACAGCTGAACTGTGACACACAGAATGGTTCCACACTGCTGTATGAAATGGATTTGTATCACTGAGATAAAACAATAAAAAAAAAGTGTTATATATGGCGATAGCTGCACTACTAGTGCCAGCCAGCCCAGCCAGGAGACAAAAAAAAATGTCTTGTGGCCCTTAGAAGGGCTGTTCGGTTCTTTTGAGATCACTCCTGCCTAACAGAGAACTAAATCCAGGCCCTAACACTCTCCCTGAAACGCAGCAGATCTGTCCCTAACGACATCCAGACAGCATCTGAGCCGAGCACCGCGGGCAGTCACTAGTATATTCCAGTGTCACCTGATCAGACCAGCCAACCCCTGCTATCGACATGTAAGGGCCCCACGTGATGCTGGGTGTACCGCAGAGTCTCCTGGCTTGTGATTGGCTGAGTTTATAGGCGCCAAAAATTCAACATGCTGGAGATGCCATTTCCTCGAGCATGGCGAGATACTCGTCCGAGCAGCGAGCACTTACGAGTACCGTAATACTCGAACGAGCACCAAGCTCGGACGAGCATGCTCGCTCATCTCTAGTCATCATCTAACAATTGTGTACATCTTTATGTTGCAGAGCACCGTCAACGATGGCGTCACCACCGTCGAGGCAGGACGGCCCCTGAAGTACCTGCAGCCGCTATTAAGTGTAAAACAGATTTAATTTATTTTTCATCCAAGCTATGTAGGAGTGAGTAAGTAACTCAGTAAGAGCACTAGTGGTTAGGAACGGGATCCTCCCGCCCCAAACTATTCCCATGTAGCCACAACTGTTCATTAGAGTTGAATGTAAGGCTACTTCTACACTAGCGGCAGCCCGGATCCAGCGGGTGAAGGGTCCCTCCGGATCCGTGCAGCCGCAGGTACACGTATGAGGCCGGAACCGCGCTCCGGACCAAATTCACTGTAATGGGGGCGGGCCGCGGATCTGGCCACAGCACGTTAACCCCTGCTGAGAGGCAGCCGGAGCGAAAATACAACATGTACCTGCGGCAGCACGGATCCGGAGGGACCCTTCACCTGCCAGAACCGGGCTACCGCTAGTGTAGAAGTAGCCTTAGGCCATTATTTCATGATTTTTGACAGCTACTGCACCACAGAGGAGCTGCTCTCACCGTCCTCCACCCCAGTGAGAGAGGACCCCACCTGCCCCTCCAACAACACCAGCCCAGGAAGGTAGCTAAAAAAAAATGTAATGGGTGGATCTTCTGTCTTCAAAATATGAGCTAAATGTATGTTTTTCTTTGGTAGCTCCAACTGACAGGGAGCAGTTTTCCTCTGGACCATGGGAAGACCACGCCGTATGGGTGTCCAGTAAGTACTACAAAAGGCTCAGTCAGTACAGAATACATGTCACAGAATAAGTCGCTCCAGTACATTAAAGTTTAGATTTTTTTTGTGGGACAACCACTGTAACTCGATCATACAAACTAAGTACATAACTGTTTCCACCCCTACAGACATCCCCACTGACTTCGAAGTGGAGGCTGGATTACGGCGCTTTGGCTCCAGGCTCCACGCTGCCTCCCAGCCAGGGCTGGATTAAGGTTGGTGGAGGCCCCGGGCGACAAGACGTTTCGGGCCCAAAGCCCCGCCCACCACCCAAAGCCCCGCCCACCACCATATTTATTCCCCTTTTAAATCTCCCTTTGCTCACAAACCTTAGCACAAGGAGATGTTATACTGTATGGGGGCCACAAGGAGACGTTATTCTGTATGGGGGCAGCCACAAGGATATGTTATACTGTATGGGGGCCACAAGGAGATGTTATACTGTATGGGGGCAGCCACAAGGAGATGTTATACTGTATGGGGGAAGCCACAAGGAGATGTTATACTGTATGGGGGCCACAAGGAGATGTCATATACTGTACGGTGCAAGTTCTCTACATAAATACAGCACCAGAACCACGTTCTCTACATAAATACAGCACCAGAACCAAGTTCTCTACATAAATACAGCACCAGAACCACGTTCTCTACATAAATACAGCACCATAACTAAGTTCTCTACATAAATACAGCACCAGAACCAAGTTTTCTACATAAATACAGCACCAGAACCAAGTTCTCTACATAAATACAGCACCAGAACCACGTTCTCTACATAAATACAGCACCAGAACAAAGTTCTCTACATAAATACATCACCAGAACCAAGTTCTCTACATAAATACAGCACCAGAAACAAGTTCTCTACATAAATACAGCACCAGAACCAAGTTCTCTACATAAATACAGCAATACATCAGCTATAGCTCATCCAGGTGACTACAACACTCATCATACACAGTCAGTAGCAGAATAATAATTTCCATCGACTTAAAGATGACGTCTCCTCCTGAGTTCCTCTCCATCTGGTTCAGACCACCATGATGACTTCTCCCGTCCACGATTCAGCTCTGCAGATTTTTCCGAGAAGATCTCTTTAAGTTCATTCTTTACCAACACATTGGCATCCTGCAGACTGATACAGACTCATCTCAGTGCCACATGCCGTGCCCTGAATATAACAGCAGCATTAGTGCTACACATAGGGCCCCCAATAGTAGTGCCACATACTCTATGCCCTCTGTATATAGTGCCACATACTCTGTGCCCTCTGTATACAGAGCCACATACTCTGAGCCCTATGTATATAGTGCCACATACACTGTGCCCTCTGTATACAGTGCCATATGCCCTCTGTGTATAGTGCCACATGCTCTGTGCCCTCTGTATATAGTGCCATATGCCCTGTGACCTCTTTTTATAGTGCCACATGCTTGGTGCCCCTTATAAAAAGTGCCTCATATGTTCCACTTTATGTATTGCGCCTCTTATATGTGCCCATTTGTGTTAGGGGCCAGTATTGGGGTTAGGGGCCAGTATTTGGGTTAGGGGCCAGAATTGGGGTTAGGGTCCAGTATTGGGGTTTGGGGTCAGTATTGGGGTTAGGGGCCAGTATTAGCATAAAGCTACATTTAGATGACCGAAAGTGTTTTGCAGTCCCCAAATTGTGGATCCGCAAAACACATTTTGCAGAACACACAGTGCCAGCCCTATATAGAAGTGCCTATTTTTGGGGACAAGAATAGGACACTTGCTCTATATTTGTCGTGGGGCCACGGAACGGGACTACAGATGTGGACAGTACATGGTATGCAGTCAGCATCTTTTGCGGCCCTGCTGAAAAGAATGGGTCCACACCCATTCCGCAAAATTGTGGAACGGATGCAGACCCAGAAATATGGTCCTCTGAATGCACCCTTAGGGCCAGTATTAGGATTGGGGTAGGTATCAGTTAGGGGCCAGTATTGGGGTTAGAGGCAGCATTAGGGTACATTCACATATTCATATTTCCATTCACTTCAATGGGCCCGCAAATCCGTAGTCCACAGCCCTGCAAAAAAGATAGAGCATGTCCTATCCTTGACCGCAATCTCAGATGAGAACAGGCATTTCTATTATAGGGCTGGGCATGTGTGTTCCACAAAATGTGGAACACACACGGCCAGTAGCTATGTTTTGGGGATCTGCAATTGTGGACCGCAAAACAAATACGGTCATGTGAATGTAGCTTTAGGGTTAGAGGTCAGTAGTAGGGTTAGGGGTCCGTGTGGCATACCATTAGAGTTAGAGAAAGTATTAAGGGTCAGTACAGTATATTAGGGTTAGCGGTCAATATTAGGGTTAGGGACAGTATTAGAGGTCAGTATTAGGGTTAGGGGGTCCAAGGTTAGAGGTCAGTACCAGGGTAGGAGTCAGGGGCCTGTATTAGGGTTAGGTCAAGGCAGGGCCAGTATTGTGGGTCAGTAGCCAGTATTAGGGTAAGACGGGGCCAGTATTGGGGTTCAATAGCCAGTATTAGGGTAAGGCAGAGCCAGTATTGGGGGTTAGGGGCCAGTATTAGGGTTAAGATAAGGCAGGGTCAGTATTGAGGGTCAGAGAGCAGGGTTAGGGGTAAGGCAGGGCCAGTATTGGGGTCAGTAGCCAGTATTAGGGTAAGGCAGGGCCAGTATTGGGGGTCAGGGGCCAGTATTAGGGTTAGGGTAAGGCAGGGCCAGTATTGGGGGTCAGGGGCCAGTATTAGGGTTAGGATAAGGCAGGGCCAGTATTGGGGGTCAGGGGCCAGTATTAGGGTTAGGGTAAGGCAGGGCCAGTATTGGGGTCAGGGGCCAGTCCTAGGGTTAGGGTAAGGCAGGGCCAGTGTTGGGGGTCAGGGGCTAGTATTAGGGTTAGTGCTGCATGTAGGGAGAGGGCAGTTTATACCTACCTGTCCAGGCACGGTCCCACGATGCAGACCCGGCCTCTTCTGGCGGGTCTGCTCCTGAGGAACGTCATCGCACCGCCTACGTCACATTAGTGCGCCGCCCATCGGGAATAGCAGAGCAGGGAACCAGAGGTTCCCTTGCTCCGCCGGCGCTGGCTGCTGCAGGCACAATTGTATCTGCATCCAGTGGATGCAGATACAATTGCATTCAGTAGCCACAGCGGCCCACTTTTTAAAAATATGGAGCGGCATTGAGCGCCGCTTTGCAGCCGGTGGTGGGGGCCCCTATGCCCTCCCTTTAATCCGGCCCTGCTCCCAGCTCATTTGTGGCCTGCAGCTGGAGCTGCAAGAGCT
>ONZH01026747.1:0-29931 GCA_900303285.1 Rhinella marina
TTTCTCCTCTAACCCATTGTGACTGTGAAAAATTGGGGTCTGCTAGTAATTTTTCATTTTCACAAATGTGTGCTTAGAAATGCTTTTACAAGTGTTTCTGCCATCTGTGAGACACGCGTTTGTTTTCTGAAAAGTACCCTTTCTACCACTTAAAATGTTCGTACAGGGGTGCTCTTTCCAAAGTGGGTTCACTTCTTGGGGTTTTTAGTTGCTGGGGACCTCAGGAAATTTTTAAATGCGACATGGTAATTAAAAATTTTCACAAATGTGTTGTCAGGACAGGTAAAGAGGGGTGAACCCTGAGCTGACTCTCCCCGCTGTCCCTGCCTTTTGGGGCACCCGACTCCTTAACAGGCCGGCCCCAACTAGAAGACGATCCCTCCCTAACTGTGAGTGCACAGAATATGAGATAGGAGTGGAGGGAAGAGGCAGATAGAAACAAAGACAGTGTAAGTGGTCACAGGAAACCAATAGAAACAAGCCAAAAAGGTAACTAAAGTAGGTACGGGCAAAACTGACACAAAGTAACAAAAACCTGCAGTAACCAGTGGGGAATGAGGGATAGACACACTAGGTCAACCAAACTGAACACCTAGGGAATAACACAACAGACACACCACAGCAGAACCACAAGTAACACGAAAATCACTAAACAGTAGCAGTCCAAACGGTCCTGGTCAGTAACTGGAAGTACGTCAAAGCCACAGGGAATAAACAAAGCCGAAGTCCAAAGTCCAAATCCAAAAATTCGAGTCCAAAACAATCTAAACAGGGGCGAGTGAGGTTCCTAGGTAAAGACATCAATCACGGGCACTGCATATCAAGGAATGTCAGGCTTTATAGGCTGGGGGCGGGTTCTGAGCCTGGAAGTCCAAATCCCACTGAACCCGGGCCCAGGTGTGCTAGCAATTGCAGGGGCAGGATCCACAACCTTAACCCCTTCAGGAACAGCCGAGGAAGCCACGGGATTAATGCATACAGCTGGGGACGCCACACGAAGCATATCACGTGATTCGCCGGCTCCCTGTTGTGCAAAGCATGAATCGTGGCGTTGCCTGGCAACGCCAGACGCTCCAGCGCTATCGTGAGCGGGCGCATGCGCACTGCCACGCCGGCCCCGCTCGTGAGTCACAGACAACGCTGGACCGCGGCTAGGCAAGTTCTGGTTTCTGACAGTACCCCCCCTTTTAGGAGTGGCCCCAGGACCCAACCTAGGACCGGGTTTCCTCGGAAATTTTCTGTGGTAATCGGCGACTAATCTTTCCACAAGAATATTCCTTGCCGGAATCCAGGATCTCTCCTCAGGACCAAAACCTCTCCAGTGTACTAGATACTGTAGAGAATCCTGGACCCAGCGACTATCCACAATATGGGAAACCTCGCGCTCTAGCTGATCCCTTGTCGTCAAAGGACTGGATAATTCAGCACCCGAAACCACAGCAGGAACAAAACGTTTAAGCAAGGCTTTATGAAATACATTATGAATTCTCAAGGTTCTAGGCATTCCTAAACGATACGTAACAGGATTGATTATCTCGATAATCTTATATGGACCAATATATCTTGGAGCCAACTTCCCAGAGGATACTCTTAATTTTAAGTTCCGTGTGGATAACCAAACTTTTTCACCAAGTGAGAAGCTGTAACCAGGAATACGTTTGCGATTAGCATGTCTACAGTGTGATATTTGGGCTTGCCTCAGGTTCAACAGAACCTGAGCCCAAATGTTGCTCAGATCTGGCATGGATACATGGTTAGACAAAACATAGGAAAAACGAGGATGATAACCAAAATTACAAAAGAATGGCGTAGTTTGTGAAGAAGCATTTTCATGATTGTTAATAGAAAATTCAGCAAGAGACAAAAAATTAACCCAAGAATTCTGATTGTCAGCTACAAAACTGCGCAAGTACTGGCCAATACATTGGTTAACCCTCTCAGTTTGCCCATTGGTTTCTGGGTGAAATGCTGAAGAAAAGGACAAGGAAATACCTAAATTTTTGCAAAACTTTCTCCAAAATTTTGCGACGAATTGTACACCACGGTCACTGACAATGTTTTCGGGTAACCCATGAAGTCTTACAATGTGTTCAGTAAATAGTTTGGACAATTTTTTGGCAGATGGTAACCCAGCCAGAGGTGTAAGATGGCACATCTTACTAAAACGGTCAACCACCACCCAAATCACCGTCTTCCCATGAGATGATGGCAGATCAGTTATGAAATCCATGGATATATGTGTCCATGGCCTACTGGGCAAGGGAAGAGGACGTAGCTCCCCTGCTGGGAGAGTGTGTGGCACCTTGGACCTAGCATAGGTCTGACACGCTTCAACATATGACCTCACATCCCGTCTAAACGTACTCCACCAAAAATGCCTGGCTATCAACTTCTGCGTGGCTGCAATGCCCGGGTGACCCACCAGAGGAGAATCATGGTATTCTTGCAGCAACTGTAACCGGCATTGAGAGGGCACAAAAAGTTTATCCACTGGCACGTTTGGAGGAGCCAAATTCTGAAGACCTTGAATTTTCGAAAACAAATCTACAGACAATGCAGAAACAATAATACCTTCTGTCAAAATGGGCTCGGGATCCACCCCCACAGGCTGCTGGGCACAAAAACTCCTGGATAAGGCATCGGCCTTGATATTCTTGGAACCAGGGCGAAAAGTAATGATAAAATTAAATCGAGTAAAAAATAGCGCCCAACGAGCCTGTCGTGGATTCAGACGTTTAGCAGATTCTAAGTAAATGAGATTTTTGTGATCGGTTAACACAGTAACCTTGTGAAGTGCTCCCTCCAGAAAGTGTCTCCATTCCTCAAATGCCCATTTAATGGCCAGTAACTCACGATTTCCTACATCATAATTATTTTCCGTAGGAGAGAACTTTCTGGAAAAGAATGCACATGGACGCAAATGAGTAAGAGCAGAGGAACCTTGGGAAAGGACCGCTCCTGCTCCCACCTCAGACGCGTCAACCTCCACAATGAATGGTTCTTCAAAATTGGGTTGGACCAAAATGGGTGCTGTACTAAATGCTGCCTTTAGTTGACCAAAAGCCTCAATAGCCCCCATATACCAATTAAGAACCTTAGAATCTTTCTTGGTCATATCGGTAAGTGGTTTGGCAATGGTGGAAAAATTCTTTATGAATTTGCGATAATAATTGGCAAACCCTAGAAACCTTTGCAGGGCCTTTAATGACATGGGTTTGACCCATTCCAAAACCGCTTTAACCTTCCCCTGATCCATCTGGATTGAGTCAGGAGTAAGGATGTAACCAAGAAAAGCAATTCTCTGTGCCTCAAAAATACATTTTTCTAATTTAACAAAGAGCTGATTCTGAGACAGTACCTGAAATACCTCCTTAACGTGTATTCTGTGTTCCTCAATGCTCTTTGAAAAAATCAAAATGTCATCCATATAGACTACTACGAATTTACCAATAAACTCCCGTAGTATGTCATTCATCAAATTCTGAAATACCGCTGGGGCATTGCTTAAACCGAAAGGCATCACTAAATACTCAAAATGCCCTTCAGGGGTATTGAATGCCGTCTTCCACTCATCTCCTTCTCTTATGCGAACAAGGTTGTAAGCCCCACGGAGATCCAACTTGGAAAACCAATTAGCACCTTGGACTTGGTTAAAAAGATCAGGAATGAGTGGAAGAGGATAACTGTTCTTAATAGTAATATTATTCAGCTCCCTATAATCAATACATGGCCTCAAACCCCCATCCTTTTTAGAGACAAAAAAGAAGCCTGCACCCACTGGTGATCGTGACGGCCTGATATGTCTCTTTTGCACTGCCTCCGCAATGTACTCTCTCATGGTCTCCCTTTCCGGAGCCGAGAGATTAAACATTCTACCCTTAGGTAGTTTAGCACCAGGAATCAAATCTATAGCACAATCATATGACAGATGAGGTGGTAATTCATTTGACATTTCCTTAGAGAATACCTTAGAAAACTCCCGCAAATAGAAAGGAATTTGAGGTTCGGAAATATTGACATTACCGCACACAGAGGAAATACATTTTTCAGAGCAAAAATCACTCCAGCTGGTCAATTCCCCTTTAACCCAATCAATATTAGGGTTATGCAGCTGGAGCCAAGGCAAACCGAGAATTAAATCAACAGGTAAATTATTCATGATCAACAAAGAAATTTTTTCGTTATGTAATACCCCTACAGACATACCCAATTTAGGGGTACAACTTAAAACTTTGCCTCTGGCCAGAGGCGTAGAGTCCACAGCAGTCACTCTCAGGGGCTTTGAGAGTGGCAGTTGGGGAATACTGAGTCGGTCGGCAAACTCCGTAGAGATAAAATTATCCGCCGCTCCAGAATCTACAAAAGCAAACCCAACACAGGAATTATTTTCAAATGAGATAGTTACAGGTACAAGTACTTTACCCGCAACTTTGGGGGATACCTGATGGCCTAGGTGGCATCCCCGATTACCACCTAGGCCTAGAAGTTTTCCTGCTTAGGGCGAGTTGGACATCTTGCGATCAGGTGCTCGGAAGACCCACAGTAATAACATAACCCCCAATCTCTTCTGAATGACCTCCTGTCAAATGTTGAGGAAGTAGATCCCAACTGCATCGGCTCATCCATAGCTGAAGTAGTCGTGGCCGAAGGTACGGTTCTAATAGGGGACCTAGAAGACCTATACTGACCCTTTTGTCGCTGACGGTCACGTATACGTCTATCAAGTCTAATAACTAGAGACATAGCATCTTGAAGAGAATCAGGTTCAGAATAATTAACCAAAACATCTTTCAGCGAGTCAGACAAACCAAGGTTAAAATGATAAGTTAACGCACTGTCATCCCACTTAGTCTCACCACACCATTGTCTGAATTCTGCACAGTAATCTTCAGCTAACATTTTCCCCTGACGCAAGCTAGTGATCTTTCTGATAGCAACTGATTTTAGGTCAGGTTCCTGATACAGCTGACCCAAAGACAGGAAAAACTGCGACACTGAAGACCGTTCTGAAGCTTGAGCTGGTAAAGCAAAAGCCCAGGATCGAGGAGCTCCCTGTAACCTAGAAATAATCAATTTTACTCGTTGCTCCTCAGAGCCAGAAATTCTAGGACGGAGATCAAAATACAAAAGGAAATCGTCCTTAAAGGACTGGAATTTTCTCCTATCTCCTGAAAATTTTTCAGGGAGATCCACAGGAGGCTCAGGAGCAATAGGGTCTGGTGCCTGGGCCACATGTGCATGTAGCGATTCCTGCGCCGCCATGCGGTCAGACAACTGATGAACCCTTTGAGTAACTCCCTTCATGTGCTCCACCAATGAAGCAAAGGTCGGAGTGGGGTCACTCATAATGAATAGGGCCCATGATACTGTCAGGACAGGTAAAGAGGGGTGAACCCTGAGCTGACTCTCCCCGCTGTCCCTGCCTTTTGGGGCACCCGACTCCTTAACAGGCCGGCCCCAACTAGAAGACGATCCCTCCCTAACTGTGAGTGCACAGAATATGAGATAGGAGTGGAGGGAAGAGGCAGATAGAAACAAAGACAGTGTAAGTGGTCACGGGAAACCAATAGAAACAAGCCAAAAAGGTAACTAAAGTAGGTACGGGCAAAACTGACACAAAGTAACAAAAACCTGCAGTAACCAGTGGGGATTGAGGGATAGACACACTAGGTCAACCAAACTGAACACCTAGGGAATAACACAACAGACACACCACAGCAGAACCACAAGTAACACGAAAATCACTAAACAGTAGCAGTCCAAACGGTCCGGGTCAGTAACTGGAAGTACGTCAAAGCCACAGGGAATAAACAAAGCCGAAGTCCAAAGTCCAAATCCAAAAATTCGAGTCCAAAACAATCTAAACAGGGGCGAGTGAGGTTCCTAGGTAAAGACATCAATCACGGGCACTGCATATCAAGGAATGTCAGGCTTTATAGGCTGGGGGCGGGTTCTGAGCCTGGAAGTCCAAATCCCACTGAACCCGGGCCCAGGTGTGCTAGCAATTGCAGGGGCAGGATCCACAACCTTAACCCCTTCAGGAACAGCCGAGGAAGCCACGGGATTAATGCATACAGCTGGGGACGCCGCACGAAGCATATCACGTGATTCGCCGGCTCCCTGTTGTGCAAAGCATGAATCGTGGCGTTGCCTGGCAACGCCAGACGCTCCAGCGCTATCGTGAGTGGGCGCATGCGCACTGCCACGCCGACCCCGCTCGTGAGTCACAGACAACGCTGGACCGCGGCTAGGCAAGTTCTGGTTTCTGACATATGTGCTTAGAAATGCTTTTACAAGCATTTCTGCCTTTTGCGAGACTGTTTAGTAAAAAGTACCCTTTCTACCACTTAAAATGTTTAAGGAATTATTTAAATGTGACATAGCAATAAAAAAACCATGTCTGTTAATTCTGCTCTGCAAAATCCATATTTTGCTGTTTGCCTCTGGAGGCCTGCTGTGCGACCATACAGCGGGCTACGAGCACATATGGGGTGTTTCCTGAATGGGGAGAAAATGGGGAACAAAATGTGGGATCCACCAAACACGGATACCATTTTCTCCTTTAACCCCTTGTGAAAGTGAAACTTTGGGGTCTGCTAGTAATTTTTCATTTTCACAAATGTGTGCTTTGAAATGCTATTACAAGTGTTTCTGACTACTGTGAGACACCAGTTTGCTGAAAAGTACCCTTTCTACCACTTAAAATGTTCGTACGGGGGTGCTCTTTCCAAAATGGGGTCACTTTTGGGGGTTTTCCACTGTAGGGCCAGCTCAGGGCGTCTTTGTGTATGACATAGCTCCCAATTATTATTCCAGCTAATTCGCTCTCCGAAAGCTTTAAGGTGCTCCTTCCACTCTGAAGCCTGCTGTGCGCCAGTACATTGGGCTAAAAGCACATATGGAGTGTTTCCGTATTCAGGGGGAAATGGTGACCAAAATGTGGGGTGCATTTTGTCCCGTTACCCTTTGTGAAAGTGAAAAATGTGGGTGTATAGCAACTTTTTTGTCAAAAAATTGCAATTTTTCATTTTCACTGCCAAACGTTTCCTAATTCAAGGGAACACCTTTGAGCTCAAAGTGCTCACCACACACCTTGAAAGATTCCTTGAGGGGTGCTCCTTCCAAAATGGGGTCACTTTTGGGGGATTTTCACTGTAGGGCCAGCTCAGGGTGTCTTCATGTGCGACATAGCTCCCATTTATTATTCCAGCTAATTCCGCTCTCCAAAAGCCATATGGTGCTCCTTCCACTCAGAAGCCTGCTGTGCGTCCATACATTAGTTTTTGTGCACATATGGGGTGTTTCTGTAAACTGCAGAATCGGGGTAATAGAGATTGAGTTTTGTTTTGCTGTTAACCCTTGATGTGTTTCATGGAAAATTGATTAAAATTTAAAATCTGCTAAAAAAAGTGAAATTTTCAAATTTCATTCCAATTTTCCGTCAATCCACATGGAACACATAAAGGGTTAACAAAGTTAGTAAAATCAGTTTTGAATAGCTTGAAGGGTGTAGTTTCTAAAATGGGGTGATTTATGGGGAGTTTCCACTATGTAAGCCCCACAAAGTGACTTCATAACTGAACTGCTCCTTACAAAAATAGGTTTTGGAAATTTGAAATTTTAAGATTTGCTTCTAAACTTCAAAGCCTTCTAACATCCCAAAAAACTAAAATGCCATTTTCAACACGATCCAAACATAAAGTAGACATATGAGGAATGTAAAATAATAACTATTTTTGGAGGTATTAGTATGTATTTTTAAAGTAGAGAAATTAAAATTTGGAAATTTGGAAATTTGCAAATTTTTCTAAATTTTTGCTAAATTTGGTATTTTTTTTATAAATAAAAATGAAATATTTTGCCACAAATTTACTACTGTCGTGAAGCACAATATGTGACGAGAAAACAATCTCAGAATGGCCTGGATAAGTAAAAGCGTTCCAAAGTTATTACCACATAAAGTGACACATGTCAGATTTGCAAAAAAAATGGCCTGGGAAGGAAGGTGAAAACAGGCCCGGGGCTGAAGGGGTTACATAAATGTAATAAAATAAATGTAAATAAATAAATCTCAATGGAGCTGTAAAAAATATGTGGACAGCACACTTGCGTGCTGTCCGAATCTGTAAGTCTGTTCCTTGGCCCCACAAAATACATAGAACATATCCTATCCTTGTGACAAGGGTAGGACATGTTTGAAGGAGTAAAAAAATAAATAAAATGGTATCCGTGTTTGGTGGATCTGCGATTTGTGGAGCTCAATAAAGGATACGGACGTGTGCAGGAGCCCTGAGGCTGGGTTCACATCACTGTTTCATTTTCCGTTGTTCCGTTCTGTCGGAAGAACAGAAAAAAAAAACAGAATCCTGTAAAAAAAAAACAGATCCTGTGCAACAATTATGCACATTTGGCATATGTGAGCCATTTACACCTGAAATCCATTTTTTTTTACTGCATTAGAAGATAAAAGCAGAAGTACAATTTTTTATTTTTCTTATTGAACTGTTTATTGATATGACAAAACATGCAAATACAGTCACAACAGCTGCAGGCAAGGACTATAATTTCAATAGAAAAAAAAAGGTTAAACATTGGGGGTAACAATATACTGGAAAAAGTAATTAATCACAAATTACAGCATCTAAGTGGTCTTTTTCAGAGGGAACTGCGCTTCTGGAGACCATTCGCTGAGATTGAGGAGCCGTTTGCTTGTTATGGCAGCCTTGGGCCTTCTCAGTCTCTGTGGCAGGGCGTGATAGGAACTTAGTGAATATCCCAAAGGCTGTAATGTTAAGTCATTGCAGTCTATGAGAGAAGCGATCAGATCGTATGTGAAAGTTCCCTACTGGGATTTTAAAAAAGTAAATATTTTTTTCAAAAATACAAAAAATAAAACATAAAATTCAACTTACTAATTCACAAAGGAGTTTACTAAATAAAGGATTAAAATTTGCCCCAACAAAAAAATTGGCCAAGTTCAATACCTTTATTGGAATAGAAAAATTTATAAGGAAACTCTGCCTTAAAAAACATTTCACTAAAAATCCAATTGAACACGAAATACAAAATACCACAGAATACATTAATACAGATCTGAAAATAAAATCAATAAAGTTTCTGAGGCAGGAAATCAGTCAAGAGATTGCATCTTTTAGAAAAAAATGTGGAATTAGACATTAGAAAGATTAAACAGGGACACATAAGAAATAATCTAAATAGAAAAGAGGTCATAGCCATAAAAGAACTCCAACAAAATAAGAACATTACAATACACCCCGCGGATAAGGGAGGAGCAATAGTGGTTATGAATACACATGACTATACCAACGAATGTTTCAGACAATTGAGTGACAATACTACATATAAAAAACTAACGACAGATCCCACTGATAGGTTTCAAAAACAACTAATAGAATATTGCAACATTGGATTAAAAGATGGCATCCTATTAGACAACGAATTTAAATACATAACTGAAAAAAACCTTCCAGTCTTTTACTGCCTACCAAAGGTGCATAAAAACCCAACAAACCCACCTTTTAGACCGATAATTTCAGGCATTGGTTCAATTACTTCAAACTTATCACAATACATAGACAGGATTTTACAACCTACAGTTAAATTAATTCCATCTTATATAAAGGATACAACAGACATCATTTCCACAATAGAAAGAATGCAATTCCAGTCTCATTGGACAATTGGTACCATAGACGTCAACTCTCTCTATACTACAATTAATCACAATCTAGGCATGCAAGCAGTTACAAACCACCTGGACAACCATAGTTCAATCCCTGAAAAACAAATTCAGTTTGTCACAGAAGTCATACGATTCATCTTAACTCATAATTTTTTCTGGTTTAACCAAAGGGAGGAAGATGTTATATGCCCCAAACTGGGGGTGAGTCTGGTCCTCTGGCGAAGATACATCGATGACATTATTTTTATATGGCAAGATTCCAATGAAAAGCTATCCATTTTTTTTAAATAGCTTGAATATCAATAATTATAATTTGACTTTCACTGCAAAAGTATGTGACACACAGATTGAATTTCTAGATCTTTGTATAAAAATACAAGGCGAGAGACTGGTTTATAACACCTATCAAAAATAAGTCATGAGGAATAGTTATATTATTCTCAAGTTGCCACCTGCCCAGGTGGCTTTTAAATATTCCAACAAATCAATATAGGCTTTGACGAGAAACTGTTCTGAGAAAGAAACATTTTAAGAAGCCACATTTTTGATTAAACAATTCATAAAGAAAGAATACCCTGAACACTTACTGGAAACCTCATTACATAAAGTAAGACAGATGGACAGAGAGATCTTTTTTCTATCAAACGTCAAAACAACTAAACAAAAGAAAATTCAGAATTCACAATTTCAGAATAATAACGCCATACAATGTACAATATAAATCAATAGAAAAAATTATTTATAAACATTGGGACATACTCACTCAAGACAAAATATTGAGCCCCCTAATCCCAGCATCCCACTACAGGAGGTGGTAATGTACAAGTTTTAATACATTGCCATCTAACTATTACTAAAAAAGAACTATTAATAAGTTTTAAGACAAAATATTGAGCCCCCTAATCCCAGAAAAACATCTATTACTTATACTAGAGCCTCAAACCTAGGAATTAAGGTAGCACCATCAGTTAAATATAATCACATGAACATCAAACAAACCTGGCTCTACCCAAAGGGATTCTTCAGATGTGGGCTATGTAAGAATTGCAAATCCACTAAATTTCCGAAAAAACAGAAGCTGTATCAACAAAAAACTCACATAAACACGTTATTAGAGACTGCCTTACTTGCAATTCAACGGATGTGATCTATCTCCTACAATGCACATGTAAGAAACAATACATTAGCCGCACCAAAAGACCTTTGAAAACATGCATTTCAGAACATATGAACAATAATCGAAAAGGATACGAATTACATACTGTATCAAAACATTTTAAAGATCATCACAATCAAAATCCTGCAGAACTTACCTTTATGGCATTAGAAAAGGTGCCCAGACAGTGGAGAGGAGGTAATCACATTAAAACCATGTCGAGGCTGGAATCGAGAAGAATCTTTGAGTTCGACACATTAATCCCTTCTGGAATGAATGCAGAACTAGAAATCTTTGGTTTCTTGTAGATCTGGGATGGGTGCCTTTCAAGGACGAGACATCGTAGTCAGGCTGATAACCAGCACCCCGATCTCTCCTCCTCGTGGGGCCCCTATCCCTACATCACAATCAAATCCAACCTACATATTGAAAAAAAGAAAAACATTAAAAACAGAAGAAACACTTAACAAGATACACATGGGGAATGATAAATATATCACACTTACCCGTCAAACCATTGAGATCACGTATAAATGCCATTTTCAAGCGAAAGGTTAGTACCATAAAAAACAATGGAGAAACAAGAAAAGAGTTGAAAATTGGAGAAACAACAAAAAAGTTGAAAGGATAGTAGCATAAGAAACAACGGAGAGACAACAAAAGACTTTAAAATTGAAAAAACATATAACTATCATATGGAAACAGTGAATAAAGTCTCCTTATGTAGGAATTAGAGTTCCTTCACTGAATGCAATTATCAAGAAGACAGATTAAACATTGAATACATTATGTTACACAAATACGGGACATCATAAACTTACAATAAAATCAAACACCATTTTCTAATACATAGAATATGACAATAGGTATGGTGATTTTATTTATATAATAAATATATATACTATACTGTCACCCTCTATATGATAAGTCCGAGAAACGCGTTTGGTACCTGGTTAGACCTGGATTCTGGCACTAAACAAAGAAATCCACACTGAATTATTAAGAAGTGGTGCTGTTACAAAGTGGAGTCCCATTAAAGTGGTAAGTAATATTGAACAATTAATACTGAACTAATACTGACCACTTCCTCGAGACTATACCCAACATCTATTGAGGACCAATAACAAGGAAACTTCCACTGCCATCATCCCCTGCTCCGTAGCGCTTACAGTTACTCAGAGGCAGCGGGTACCCACGTGGGACGCCGCTCTGCATAGAGAAGATGGGCGAACTCATCCGGCTGCCGGCATATACTGAGACGCTTGACAGCTTCGGACTACAGCGATTCACAGCGATTTAGCATCCCACTACAGGAGGTGGTAATGTACAAGTTTTAATACATCGCCATCTAACTATTACTAAAAAAGAACTATTAATAAGTTTTATACTAAGGATTTAACTCTATCTGGATTACCATATCTGTTGATAAAAAAGTAAAACTACATATTTAGTGGCAACAGAAAAACAATATAGAGGAAACAAGGAAGCCACTTTATGTACAGTTTGGACATATATATTTTTTTCATCAAATTTTTTTACTCTTTTTACTTATTATTTTATTTTTATTATTTTTCTTTTATGATACCTTCATGCTGTGGTAATGGTTTTTTATTAGCACTGGGACCAGTTGCTTACTTGATTGTTTTTATAATTGTCATAATAAATATTGTCTATATATTTGATAACATAAATACGATTCCAATAATATTTATATCATTTATGAATCACTACAAGTTTTAACACCATAAAGGTACTCTATTTGAATGCAGTAATATCATACTACAACAATATAGTACTTTTCATTACAAACAGATGAGGAGTGTGCCCATCACTTTATCCAGAAACTGATTATTGAAACGTATTGTGGCTACGGGTAAGCCAGTTGATTGGAGCACATCCATTCCATTGAGCACATCCATTCCATTGTAATTGGTGAGCCACTACCTATTTAGCTGAAATAAAATTCAAAGTACCCTTCTTTCCCCATTTTAAAAATAAAAATAAAAAATAATGATCATTAGCATAATCACATCCCAAATCACCCATAATATAAAAATATTTATCCTGTACAGTGAACAGCACAACAAAAATAAAAATGGATGATTTGGTTTTTTGGTCACTTCACTTTCTACACCTAAAAAAAAACTGAATGAAAAGTAATCATTAAGTCATTCATACGCCGATATTATATCAATAAAAACCACAGATTGCCCTGAAAAAAAAAAATCTTAACACAGTTCCATAGCTATAAATATACACAAGTCTTGGGGGTCCGAATATGGTGATGCAAAAAAAAAAGATATTTTTTCAGTTTTTGGTTTTTATAAGAAAAACTATAAAAATTGTTATAACTGTAATCATATTGACCCTGAGATTTAAGTTAACATGACACTTTTACTCCATAGGGAGCGCTGTAAAAATGAAAACCATAAAACTATGGCGCAATTGCTTTTTTTTTTTTTTACACCTCTACTCCATTTGGAATTTTCTTTAAGCTTCCCACTATATCATATGCCATGTAAAATGGCGCCATTAGTACAACTAATTCTGCAAAAACAAGTGCTTGGATGGCTATGTGAAAAGCAAAATAAAAAGCTGTGGCTCTGGGAAGGCAGGGACTTAAAAATGAAAATAATAAAATGGAAAATCACTTGGGCCCACTAATCATCATATCATTCACAAATATTTTTCAGTAATATTTATCATTGTGATGATAGCATGTTGCTGCCTTATAAAACAGATATCACAGAATGTGATCTGATTGTTATTGGAATTATAATTAAAGGAAAACAATCTAAAGTAATACTGTACTGTTCATAAGTAAACATTCACAGAACCAAAAGAAAAAGTAATAGAATCCATGTGCTAATGATGTCTCCAAGAGCTAATAAGCAAAAGTGTTTCAATTAAACGGGTTGTCTTACTTGAGCAAAAAAACATTTATCATACTTAAAAAGTTAATACAAAGCACTTACTAATGTATTGTGATTGTCCATATTGGCTCCCTTGCTGGCTTGATTAATTTTTTATTGCATTATAAAATTGCAATCCAGCAGCAGTGGTTGTGCTTGCACACTATAGAAAAAAGCGCTAGAAAAACCTGGGCCAGTTTTCACCTTCCTGTCCAGGCCATTTTTTTGCAAATCTGAGTGTCACTTTATGTGGTAATAACCACTTATCCAAACCATTCTGAGACTGTTTTCTCGTGACACATTGTACTTCATTACAGTGGTAAATTTGAGTCAATATTTTTTTCCTTTATTTTTTAAAAAATCCCAAATTTACCAAAAACTTGGAAAAATTTAAAATTTTCAAACTTGAATTTTTCTACTTTTAAGACAGATAGCAATACCTCATAAAATAGTTATCAGTCATCATTCCCCATATGTCTACTTTATGTTGGCATCATTTTGTCATTTTATTTTTTTTAGGAGGTTAGAAAGCTTAGAAGTTTAGAAGCCATTTTTCAAATTTTCAACAAAATTTCCAAAACCATTTTTTTAAGCACCAATTCAGATATAAAGTGATTTTGAGGGGCTTCCGTAATGGAAACCACCCATAAATGACCCCATTTTAGAAACTACACCCCTCAAATTATTTAAAACTGACGTTACAAACTTTGTTAACCCTTTAAGTGTTCTACAAGAATTAAAGGAAAATGGAGGCGAAATTTCATTTTTTATGCTGATTTTTCATGTTAATCATTTTTTTTCTTGCAACACAGCAAGGGTTAAAAGCAAACTAAACCTCAATATTCATTCAACTATACTCAATATTCATTACTCTGAATTTGCAGTTTAGAGAAATACCCCATATGTGGTGGTAAAATGCTCTATGGGCACGTGGCAGTAGTCAGAAGGAAAGGAGCGCCATATGGATTTTGGAGGCAGATTTTGCTAGAATGGTTTTTAGGCACCATTTTGTATTTGAAGAGACCCAGACGTACCCCTGCAGTGGAAACCCTCAAAAAGTGACCCCATTTTGGAAACTACACTTCAAATAATATATTAACGGGTGTACTGAGCACTTTGAGCCCCTAAGCGTTTTTATTTTTTGAGTTATTGTCTTATATAAGGTCTTATTTTTTGTGGAATGAGGTGACGGTTTCATTGGTTTCATTCATGGGAGGCTGAGCAGCTGAAATAGATGTGATCAGGACAGACAACCAATGAGCAGCAGGACATATACTGCAGCTGCTGCGCATTTTCTGCATGCCTTTCCATGCTGTTTAATTTGTAAAGAAAGTCCCTTAAATCCATTTGGAGAAGCTACAGTTGCCCATACATGAGGGAAACCTTGTAGTTCCAAATATATAGCTTTATATTATTGCCTCTCAACTTCATTAGCTTCAGGACATGAAGGAGGAAAAAACAGGGCTGTTAGCGGTGCTGCTGGGACACGAAACTCTAGAAGGGAAGAGATAAAGCTTTATTGCTGTTTAAAACAATGCGTTTCGGGATCCTTAGATCCGAAGATCCATATCAATACTAACTGGAGAAGCAACGTGCAGCAAGTGGAACTCCTGTTTAGAGCTCTACAGGCTGTTGTGCACATGGCTTGCCTGTTATTTCAGCTTTTCTCTTTAATTTGATCTTTACACACCAGTCAATGGTTCAGTTGAATGACAATTCTTTTCCCATTAAATCTGATGGAATCTGAACCTATGGTGCCATATTAATGTGGCTCTGGCACATTCAGCTCTAGTCCTCATTATTCTAGTTTTGGTGCTTACATGTAGTCAAATTTATATATAAAATATATTACCTGGAGCAGCACACTGGAATGGGAATAAGAGAATGTATATGACATGATGAAATTGGATGGGACTTTGTTGTTGTTTGGAATCTAAGCACTGATTATAATATAATTTTATTTTTAGTGATAGTTTTGATCACGGTTTGTTGGTGTTTATATAGTTTGGCTTCACATTTGGTTTATCACTTATTGTAATCATGATATTGGCTATATTAGCCCTTAATTCTATTTATGTGATTTATGATTATGCACTTGTATGATCACTATGTTGATCATCACATTATTTGTATGGATTATTGGTAGTGTCTCTAGATTATTTATTATCATTATATTTTCATGTCATATATATATATAAATATTGGTATTTATTTGTATATTAATTAAGTTCTTTTGATTGCTACTGTAATTACGATTATGATATTATCTCTTTTCTCTGTATATTTGGGGGTTCAGTGTGACTAGGAAGTTTTCCAAAGGTTATTGTTTCTGCCCCTTATTTATATGTCCGAATGTCTTTGTTCCTGCCCCCCATCCAATGAAGAAGAGAAAGGGGGTATTAATCCATAGTCCCGTGGCTCATCTATTGGCGTACCATGTGAGCAGGTGGAATGCATCGCTTGGGATGCGCTGCGTTTCACGCTACGTTGGACCGCCTTAGGTCTCCTCGGTGGGTGGGCTGGAATGCTTGGCTTGCGTTCCACCCCTCCCTCTGAAGAGGATGGCGGCTCGGTGGTGGCGTGATACGGATCATCCGGCGGTATGCGTCATGTAATAGGTACCTGCTCTTTATTATATTTGAATTTTGGTCGCCCTTTTGCCTCTATAAGCATAGACCTTCATTGACCTATTAACCTCCTGACGAAGGTGAGGCGAAACATGTATCGAGGTTGTTCTTTCTGACATCGGGTGATACCCCTGATCATGTCCATGGGTGAGTTGTATATGTGACTACTTATGATTATGTGGGGAGGTGAATACATTCCCTACATTGTTACCTTTATTTGATATTGAGGCCAGGGATAAGTGGCTAATGTCTTTTTTCACCATCTCACTCATGGTACATGTTTAACATCTTTTTTGGGGGTCATTCTACCCGTTGTCTGGGTCTTGGCTCAGCCCCATTATAATTGGTCTGACTGTTTTTGCCCTATATATTTATTCAATGTATTATATGTATTCTGATATTTTTAATGATAATCAATAAAATTTTGATATGTTTATAGTATATTTTGTGGTTGGTGTGCCTTTTTGACCCTGTTTGAGGGTATCATTTTAGGTTGGTATGTAGTCAAACTTAGTTGACCTTTTGAAATATTGTCTTAGTCTAAAGTTCATCAGAGCAAAATGCACGCAGGCCTCTTAATAAGTTGGTGAATTTTCTGGCAGTCCATGCACCAGAATTTGAAATCTATGCCAGTTATGAACTGGTGAGCAGTGGGAGGCCATGTCCTTCCACTAAGACCTGTCTCTTTTTTCATCACTTTTGAAAAGCGGTGAGAAGCAGAAGTAGTCGTAAATTATGGCAAACATGATGTGTGCCATAAATTTTGGCTTTTTTTCCGCCATAAAAGCGGTTAAAATCCAGCTGTCAGATGCTACAATTTGCCTGTCAAGTAGCCTACAATAATTATCAACAAATTCCCGTGACCCTCTAGTCCTTCAGAATAGGACATTATATGTAGTATACAAATTTATCCAAATGTTATGCAATTATTTTTGTTATTCAAATGTTAAAGGGAATGACTTGGCCACATTTTCCATAACTTGGACAACCCCTTTAAAATGTAAAAGTTTGTAAGACAGGAAGCAAACTTTAATTGACTAATGTTCCACGTTCAAGATCCCACATGTTGACAGCATTGTATGTAAACTAAACTCAGAATCATTCATTTTTCATCAGCATTTTTCATCAGATGTCAGTGTGATCTCGACATTTGTGAACATATTTGGAAATTGATGTGGAACACTTTTGATTTAACCTCTGTATGTCTTGAAATGTAAGTGAAACGATTAATCATATTAGCATTTTTGTAGCTATGACTTTTGATGTTTACGTTTAGCAGATTGTCTTTTCCATCTTTACAGCAGCGAGCAGCTAGTGCGAACAATATGTTTCCATTCAAACATTTCCTAAACAGAAATATTTGTATTCGTCTTGTGTCTTATGTAAAGTAGAACTTTAGGCCAGCCCTTACCAAGTGTTGTCTCATCATGTATGTGACAGTTACCTCCCATTTTCTTTATTGGAGATTTATTTGTAATTTATAATCATTCTTTGCTTGCTGTTAAGACACTATTTAAACATTCATTGACTTCCTGGTAAGTTTATACAGGGCATGTTTTTATATGCAGCAACCAATCTGGGCACCTAGAGCTGCAGTGTAAAATACTGTCAGTGTGAGATATAGAGCAGCATGGGAGCGACGTGAGAATTATTTCAGACTATATCAGTACAGAGGAGCAAATCAAACATCTGAAGTGGAATTCGATCTAAAGTTTAGGAAAAATTCTATTTGTAATGAATCCGAATTTCCTCATGCTTCATGGTAACAAACCCTTTTTTACATGTGTTACAAAGTGAAAGTAAGAAGCCTGGGAAAGTGAGATCACCCATAATGCCATGCAGCCAGCCATCCCCTGTGATGTCACAGCTGTTTAAAAGCCTCATCCTGTGCAGTGTCCTCCATTTCACTGTGAGCTGATCATAGGGAGAGATATGGCAAAAACAAAGACAGTATTTCAGAAAGCTTTTAATTGTAGAATATTGGATAGAGAGAGTGCAGGGACAGTGTAGGGAGCTTGTATGGAGAGTTTTTAGACACTGTAGGGAGAACATAGGCAGAGCATAGGGAGACTGCAGGAACAGTGCAGGCTGATTGTAATCACCCTGCGCATATTGTTCAACTGCTTCACCATTCATACTTAATCTCTTCTGTTATACATAGACTTTCTGTGCGTCAGACTCAGTGTCAACAGACGGTCTAACAGGCTTGCTTATCTAGTTCACCTGCTGCACCATTAATACTTAATCTATTCTGCTATAGATAGACTTACTGTGTGTCAGACTCACTGTCATCAGGCTGGCTAATATATAGACACATTTATCTAGTCCACCTGCTGCATCATTAAGACTTAATTTGCTGAATTAATCTGTCGAATCTGTTGTAAGTTGAGTCAATTGCAGTGTAGGGTGCAGATCAATCTAATTGAATGGTGCCTACATAAGGGTGTCCACATTGATTAATCGAAAGCCAATTCTATTAGTTCTGATTTACAAATTGCAGGTGATACACCTATTTCATTCAACTATTTGTGATGTGTCCACATTGATTAATAGATAAGCAATTCTATTAGGCCCTGATTCACAAAGTGGGGTGATACAACTGTCTCATTCTACTGTTTGTGGCGTGCCCACATTGATTATAGAGATGAGCGAATCGATTCGTCGATTCGTTGATTCGTATCGAATCTTGGGATTTTTTAGCTGCGAAGCGAATCTGAATATTAGGTGATTCGCTTCGGCTTTGTACGCATTCGCTACGTAGTTTGTCCTATAAATTATACGCTACTGCTACGTATTAGTTTCTGTATACGCTGTTGCGTACGATTTCAATTCATTAGCGAACTTTTACTGATAATTCGTTTATCGTGCGCAAAAGCCCGGGAAAAAAGCGGTCACCTGACCTAATGGGCAGGGCTTGCTCTGATTGGCTCAGGCTCGGTAAGCCAGTGACGCATCACTTCTGCTGCGACTGCTGAGACGAGCAGACGCACTGTGTGTGAAGTTCTGAGACTCTGAGACCTGTTTTGTGAAAATTGGGGTGTAATTGCTCTGGAAATCCATATTACAGATATCAGGGATACTGCAGGGCAAGTGCAGGGCCAATTCAGGGCTAGTATTTAATCAAGCAGGGAGAGAGAGACAGGAAGAGATAGGGAGAGACAGGGAGAGACAGGGAGATACAGGGACAAAGACCAGCTGCAGGGCCACAGAGTGAATTGAAAAATGTCTGGAATGGATAAGCAAAAGGGGGCCAGTTCCAGCCAGACTTTGAGCTTTAAAAAAAAGGAGAAGGTGGCACAGGGCAGCAGTGCCAAAAGACCTGTAGCCGGAGCATCTACTAGTAGTATTTGCAATACTTAGCCTTTGTTCCACCAGGCTAACCCACCGAGGTGCAAAATTGTAGTGGAGGAGACAGTAGATGAGGCAGTGGAGTGGATGGCACGCTCATCTCAATCTCAGCCTGATGATCTGCTGTCATCTGCTGATACAGTATGCATATGTAGCCAGGGGTCAGACTCGTCCTGCTCCACCATTCCACTCAAGCAAACCCCTTCATTTTCTGCCACCTCTCGGGCTTCAGTGTTCCCTCCTAATGGTGTCCCTTCTTCAATTTCTAGAAAAAAAAGCCACTGAAGCCCACCTTATAATACGGCGGTTATAGAGGACAGCCTCCCTGAGGATTTCTTAGAGGGAAGTCAGAGTTTGGACTGCCCGGAATTGTCAGTTGGTGGGGAACAGCCTAATTTGCATTCTGAAAAATGTGTTGTGGGGGAGTCTGATGATGAATCTGATGTGTTAGACTGGAGGACCTGGGAAGCGGATCGGGCTGGTGAGGAGGATTTGAGCTCAGAGGAGGTACTAGTAGTGGCAGCAACAGAGGGCAGAGGCGAGTTAGGCCCAGGGCTAGTGCTTCCCTGGGAACTAGCGAGACCCCAAATATAGTGGGGCCGGCAAGCTTGGCCAGCTGTGGAGGGTGCACGTCGGGTGTGTGGAAGTATTTTACCACTCTGCCGGGGGATAGCAGTATGGCCACGTGTAATTTGTGTAAACAGAAATTGAGCCGTGGGAAAGCCACAAATGTTGGGACCACTGCTCTGCGGAACCATTTGAAGCGGCGTCATGCCGGCAATTTAGAGCAGCCCATTAATACTAAAGATCTGGTCCCTTCTGTCAGGCAGAATATATATACTGGGACCCTATCTGGGAATTGGTATATAACAATTAATTTCTACTACGTATGCCGTGTAGGCAATGACCAATAAATTTCCCAGATACAATAGTGATACAACTAAAACATAACCTTTATTCCATTTAGGTTGATAAAACTGTGAGCAAGATAGTGAATTAAAAACAACTGCCTCGCGTTATTAGCTTAGTATCAGCCTGTAAATGTTTACATGTATCTCTCTCAGTGTGGGGTGTGCACATAAACCCACTCTGATGCTGCTGTGGAGGTGTCAGCTGTGGCTAGTTGGCTTCACTCAGCCACAGTAAACCATATATACCTCACTGGAATACCTCTATCTAGCTGTTAACTAACACGCTTGGCAGAAATTAAAACCGCGCTCTGGCCCAAATTCACTGTAATGGGGGCGGGCCGCGAATCCGGCCGCAGCATGTTAACCCCTGCTAAGAGGCAGCTGGGTGAAAACACAACAGTTACATGTTGTATTTTCGCTCCGGCTGCCTCTCAGCAGGGGTTATCGTGCTGTGGCCGGATTCGCGGCCCACCCCCATTACAGTGAATTTGGGCCGGAGCGCGGTTCCGGCCCCACACGTGTACCTGCGGCAGCACGGATCCGGAGGGACCCTTCACCCGCTGGATCTGGGCTGCCGCTAGTGTAGAAGTAGCCTTACATTCAACTCTAATGAACAGTTGTAGCTACATGGGAATAGTTTGGGGCTGGAGGATCCCGTTCCTAACCACTAGTGCTCTTACTGCAGCTGCACTCCCACGTAGCTTGGATGAAAAATAAATTAAATATGTTTTACACTTACTAGAGGCTGCAGGTACTTCAGGGGCCATCCTGCCTTGACGGTGGTGACGCCGTCGTTGACGGTGCTCTGCAACATAAAAATGTACACAATTGTTAGATGATGACTCTTTTTAATACTAACACATACTACTATTAAGATATTATGGGTGTGAGAGGGGGGCCATATCATATTTTTTTCTTCTAAAAAGGTATTTATGGCAAAAGATAACGTTATTGTCGCAATAACTTTCTTTATATCGTTAACACGGTGCGGTAGGAATACTTTGGATATCGCCCACTGACAGTAGCTGCAGCATGGGCACGTCTTTGAGTCTGTGTGTAGGAGGAGGAAGCGCTAACTATGAAGGGGCATATAAGGGTACTTTCTTTCGAACTAGTGCATTTGCCTGACACAAACAGGAGAACGGTCAGCACCATTAACAATAATGACTAGAATACCTTCACTTAAGTTGTTTGGGTCGAGAGTTAGAGGCGTTGCCTAGCATGAAACAAAATTACTGCAGCGCACTACGCACGACCACGTTGTCCTTCTATACTTTTTTTCATTATTGGCAGTGACTGCTGGTATACATACAATACAGTACACTAATTTTTTTTACATGTTTTTACTTATCAAATATTTTGTTACTCACCCTGCCGTATCTCTGATCTCATTAAGGATCTCATTAAGCCGCTCTGAGCATTTGAAATTCAGATCGGACCATTTCCGCTGGATCTGGCCCGGGGTCCGCACGGTGTGGAAAAGATGGTGCAGGCCTTGGATCACCTCCTTCTTATGCTGGTTTGGATGGCGGTGTATGCCATCGTAATCCTCTCTGTCCATCAGCCGGATCAGGAATTTCAGCTCTTCAGAGCTAAATGATGAGGGTTTCTTGGATGCCATTTTCGAATATTCAATCTGCCCCTGAGGAGTGCACGCCGCAGCCTCTCATCGTGCGTGCCTGCGTATTACGTAATTGCGTAGACAATAGTATGCTGAGTATTCGTACGCTATTTGCGTAGTCTTCTAAGAAGTTGCGTACATTTTTTAAATGAACGTTCGCTATTAGTGCGCGAATGTTCGCTAATAGAACATAATAACGTATATTTTGTACGCAAATACAACGAATCTATTCGTCGAATATACGAATCTTAGGAAAACTTCGGCGAATATTCGGCGAATAATTTTTTGAATTATTCGATCATCTCTAAATGATTAGTAGATAAGCAATTCTATTATGCCCTGATTCACAAATTGGAGTGATGCAATTATTCTACTGTTTGCGATGTGTCCACATTGATTAATAGGTAAGCAATTCTTTTAGGCCCTGATTCAAAAAGTGGGGTGATACACCTGTCTCATTCTACTGTTTTAGACCTTATTGGACATCTGTTTCCCTTACAAGGCAGAGAAGACATAACCTGCACCTGTTGGTGTAGGGTAGACACATGGTGATCTCTTCCGTGCAGTGTGTGCAGCCCCGCACATATAAGGGCATCAATGAATAGTTAGTGCTGTACGCCACTTGTCCTTTGAAGATGTTGAATGCAGACCGCCTCTGTACAAATAAGTTCTTGTATTTGGGTTAAAACCAGATGGGCTGCAATTGGTGGATGGATCAAACATGGCAGCTGGATTATTGCCATAAGA
Organism: Rhinella marina; assembly: GCA_900303285.1. Classification (NCBI taxonomy): domain Eukaryota; kingdom Metazoa; phylum Chordata; class Amphibia; order Anura; family Bufonidae; genus Rhinella; species Rhinella marina. The sequence continues at coordinate 23,026 of ONZH01026747.1, forward strand.
GAGGAGCCCTGTTGGTTATCGAATGAACCAGACAAATCGTTCCACCAACTTGACCCAAATTCATCATAGCTAATACATTCTTTTAGCGAAAAAATTTGTATGCGTTGTTATGGCAATCGTTTATGGCCAGAACTACCATGAATTACCAGACGAATCGCTCCACCAAATGGACCCAAATTCATAATTCCTAGCTAACATATTATTTTATCTAAAATGTTATTCTGCATCACTCTCATAGCCGTGTCAAATTTTAAACAAATCCTACATCACTGTGCAGTGTAACAAAATTTTGACCCTTGTGGATCCCTCCATAGTGTCTGGGATCCCGCCATACTATGAACTTAAGGGTAATTTGTTTTCAACATGTATTTGGGTTAAAACCAGATGGGCCAAACATGCTGGATGAATCAAACATACCAACTGGATTATTGACATAAGGGAAGAGTTTTGTTGGTTATCAGAATGAACCGCACACATTGCTCCACCAGCTCGATCCAAATGCATCATAGCTAATTTGAATCAGAATTTGTAAGTTAAAAGCAGGAGTGGGTCCAAAAAACAGATTAGATACAAATAATTCCATTACATTTTATCTCTGTTTTGGGCCCACTCCTGTTTTTGGCTTACAATTACTGATCAAACACTGAGGCAAAACACTAATTATTGATCATCTGAAAGAAGCTTTATGGATGCTCAAAATACAGGATTGTTTTTTTGTTTTATGTTCTTCTTCTTATCGATCAGAAGAATGGAAACATAAACAGTGATGTTAACAAAGCCTCACTGCCACTACTGCTGCCTCCTTCCCACTCTGTCATGGGGCCACTTTTGTCACGATTACTGCCAATGCTACCGCTGCCACCACCATACCCACCCTGTCATAGGTCCACTAGTGTCATGGTTAATGCCACTGATGCTGCTGCCGCCACTGTCCCCATTTTGTCATGGGGCCACTACTACCACTGCTACCACCGTCACTGCCACTGTCCCCACTCTGCCCTGCACAGTGATATAGAACGTGATAAATTACAACTGCCTATAATACTGATTGCACAGTACCTACAGAATGGATTAAAGTAGAACTCCCGCAAAATTTTTTATTCTCTCACCTGTTAGAAAGCTGCATGATGTAATCTGTAGTGAATGCAATCTTCTCATCAGTGACTGTATTTGTGAGCTATCCCCTCTCTTCTAATTGTAGCTGTGTCATGTGACCAACTCTCTGATCTATAACTGACACAGGACAGGAAGCCTGTTACTTCTCTATTCATTCCTAAGAGACTCAGAGTGAGGCTATCATAGGAATGCATAGAGAAATAGACTTCCTGTACACACATAAGATGCTGTGTCAGTTGGTGAGTATTATTGCTGGTCACATGACATAGGTGAGAAACATCAGGGAGATATAACTCACAAATACAGCCACTGTTAAGAAAATGACATTCACTACAGATTACATCATGTACCTTTCTAGCAGGACAGAGAATAACATTTTTTGCGGGAGTTCTTCTTTAACTATGAATGTGGGTGCACTAGAATGTAATGCAAACGGCGATACCCTCTCCTTGCACTCTTCCTGCAGTTTAAGGCCCAAGCATTCACACTGAGATTGGGTCACTATGTGGGATGCATATGATTAGGCAGAATGGCCTGAGTGTACTAGATTTGTGACAAATTACTTCCGAATGAATTGAATTTCTTGACGAACCTCAGTGAATCATCTGAATCAAATACATAACAATCTTTAAAGCAACCACTATAATCAGTAAACATTTTGATGAATACACAGATCATATAGGTCCTCCAGCGGGGGAGACTTGTTACCATGACTCTTAGTTCCAGCTAATAAAGATGGGCAGAGGTCTAGTTGGAGAAGCGTATAAGATGGGGGAATTGTCTGGTAGGCCATGTTTTACTGGGCATTGGGTATTCAGATACAAGGATAGGCCATTAGACTACTAGGACTCAACTGTTTTTATTTTTGTAATAGCTATTTCAATAATGCAGACTCATGCTACTCAAGGTCATCTGCTTTCATATACTGCTATGATAAAATTACTTATATGGTGTAGTCTATATTTGTTTTATGACACATTTCTCGGCTGCTGCAAATGTTCGTACACCAGTCATGTTGATCCTTTAGCCTATGAGATACTTGCGGGCCTAACTCCAGCATTTGCCTTAAGGCAGACCAAGAATTTTGATTAGAGGTAAAGTTAAAACTGCAAAAAAGTAAGAGGCACTTAGGTGAAATTGAACACTACTTCTTATCCACTCTCATAAACTTTTAATATCAATTAAAATAAATGCATATGAAATCTGAGATGTTGGATTAGATCTGATGTGACCATGGACAAGGCTCCATATTTATCTATGTTCTAAATAAGAGTTGATTATTTGGCTCACTGTGGTTACACTGTACATCATTAAACCACTAAGGGCATTACTTGTGAATAAGCATATAGTTTCTCAAAGTGGTTAATGGAAACTACTTTTAGTAATTTACCTCAGAAAGAGCACATCATTTTATGTTGGCATCTATCAAAGTGTTTCCTATTATCAGGCATTTTATTTCACTCAAGTTACTGTCACATTGTGAAGGTTCAACTTTACAAATATGGATCTTCTCATTGATATCCAACTTTCATTTGGAAAAAAAGATCTAGTAGGCTTTAAAAGAATTTCTGATACTTGTGTAGGATGTTCAATTTTCTTTCCATATAGTCACCACACTTCTTGTGAAATTGGTTCCATTTAAGGTCATGATGTATGAATATATGCATTTTGATAAATCTTAGGAATCTGTTTGTTATTCAAAGGTTCACAACCTCAATGCTTTCCAATATGTAAAAAGTTGCACAAAAATACCGACATGGTGTGACTTTTTCCCTTATTTGTGGCCAAAAATCATTATGCCGCCCTAGCCTTATTTTTAGGCTATTTCAATAAAAATACAATAATATTTTTCAGTAAGAAAACCCCAAAGGATCTGCAGGATGATTTTCATGTGCCATACAATGACCATAAATGTGGTGACCATCTGTTATAAAGTGGGCTTTTTTTTAATATAAAGTCATTTATATGTGAGACTTGGTGACAGGGACAGATGTGAATAGTGACAATATTTGTACAGAGTTGCACATTATTTTGGCACCATTAGAGCAAAAGAAAATAAATATATTATGTCTTTTTTTTTTACAGTTTTTTTCTATTTTAAGAGTAAAATGTAATTCTCTAATAGTATTATTCTAAGTAGAATCTAGCTGAATTTGAATTTCATAAAATTATTTTCTGTCGAATTTGTTCGAATCAGTCAAGGAATTCCATTTAGATACAAACCAATTCTACTTGAATCAAAAGTGCTTTATATACTTGAAAAAAATCTCTCTGCTGAATCAGAATGTTTTCAAACATTTCAGTTGAATTTTTATTCTAACAAATGTATTTGTTCATATCTAAGATGAAGGTATTTTAACACAGAATCTAATTTTTGGTATGGATGCAGCACTAGTTTCCTATGTAGCCAAGTATGTGGACATGCCTCCTATTTAATTTGTCCAATGGTTTCAGCCACATCCATTTGAAATAGTGCATACAATCAAGCACATAGTCAATTCATCTCTTCACAATAGTATTGGTTGTACAGAAGAAGTGACACCTGTGCCACAAGTTAATTTATTAAATTTCTCATCTACTATATTTTCCCCAGTTCAGTCTAAGAGCTATTCAGTGCTGTTATTGTGATAGAGAATCATGTAGGAGTGATAACAACTCATTGATGAAGCTAAGTCCATGAAACCTCAGAGTAGAGCCGTTGAGTGCTAATGTGTGTACTGCATAAAAATGCGTATTCCATGTTTGCAATTGCTTTTAAAAGTGACATCAGTGCAAGAAACTTCATTTTTATTTTATTTATTTCACTCACTTATATAGCACTGATATATTCTGCAGCACTTTACAGATATTATCATTGCTTACGGTCCCCAACGGAGCTCAAAATCTAAGTTCTCACACATTGACTATATCTCCATTGTAATAACTGTATCACTTGTAAAACCATGCAATATATAAATAGGAGAACAGCATGACTGATTATGGGAGGTTTTCTAAGCAAAATATGTCAAATAATGAAGTAAATGGTGTTTTCAAAATTTGTTATGCTTAGAGATGAGCAAAGTTTTAAAAAATTTGATTTGGCAGCTTCGTCGAAGTTCAACAAGAAATTCGATTTGTTATGAATTAATTCATCACGAATTGCTATAACACAGGCCAATCTGTGTAAAAGTAACAGTGGCCTGTAATACTGACACACTAACTCTACAGCTAACAGAATAGATTAGTTATGAATATTGGTGCACTGCACACTTTTGTACACAACTATAAATCAGGCCTGCCTGTTATACTGACGCATAGAAACTCTACAGTTAACAGAATTGATTAGCTATGATGAATTTTGGTGCACTGCACAGTTATGTACACTGAGATAAATTAGACCTGCCTGTAATACTGACTGCACAGTAATGCCACAGCTAACAGAACTGACTAAAGGGTTTATCGGACCCCTGAAATGCCCCATATACCTCTAAAGCCCGCATGGCCGCTGTTGCATCTCCACATCGCACAGGCGATAACATCCGGCGTCGGTAGTGGGGATGGACTGGTGGTGCAGCCAATATCAGGCGGTTACGGGGAAGAACCTCCCTAGCGTCACCTGCGATGCTAGGGAGGGTCGGCACCTTCAAAGCCTGCTATTGGCAGACGCCCCCTCCCCCGATGCCGGATGTTTTCAGTGGCGATGCAGTGGCGGCTGCGCGGGCGCCAGAAGTGACACGGGTGTCAGGGAGAGAGGTAAGTACATTCTGTGTGAAGGGCCCAGACATATGGGGGGGGCATTTCAGGCGTCAGATAACCCCTTTAACTATGACTCTTGGTGCACTGCATAGTTATGTACACAGTGATAAATTGTAGCAGAGTCTGTAGTTCAGCAGTCTCCTATGCTCTTCTTTCACTTTCCCTCTCCAATATTGTCCTACACTCTCTGTTAATTAACAGTTTGCAGCAACACTGTCCTTAGGATTTTTGTAGGACTCTGCCTAACTGCTACCTGCAGGTTGGTTGGCTTCACAGCATTATAGGCGATCTTGCGTTCCCGGGCTTGTCTCCTCTACACTTGTGTTCACTTTCTACCATGCGCAGTCGTCATTTTCAGAAAACTGATTTGTTACTACTAAGCGCAAAGGAAATTAAGATTCATTTCAAATAACATTTTTTTCTAAACTTCAGACCAAATCCCGCTTCAAATGCTTTGCTTTACTCAACACTAGTTATTGTTAAACAGTTTTAAAGCCTACCTTTACATTTTGAGAAGTTTCTAGACAAAAGAGTGTAGCCAAGAGACGTTGCAAAATACCTTAAATTTATTACATTTATTAAAGAGGTTGGGTCATCTCAGACATTGATGGCATATTGCTAGGATATGTCATCAATGTCAGATACAGATCAAAGTTGATCGGCACTCCTCAGAGTAATTGATGGTGCTCAGTGGTAAGTGATATACAAAATTTTCTCGGAGAGAGACCACGGCACTCAAAAAGTTGATTCAAGGTATAGACTTATTTACTTTTCATATTAATCCATCCAAAGTAATACGCATACGGACTGAGGCCAACGTTTCGGTCTAATCCAAGACCTTGATCACGACCTAATGAAGTGGTAAGACAATTGTAACAAGGTAAGTATAACATCATAGATGGAGGTAATATAAATACAATTACAATATTCAATAATAACAAGGTATGAGAACGATGTCATATGTAAATTGGCGTCAAATCCCAATTGGAGAGTAAAAAAGTCCAAGGTGATGCGTGTGTCATGGGATATCATCAAACTGGAGGCTGATAATTGGTGGGATCCTTGGCAGGTCATTTGTACTAGCATATGAAGAACAGATAGGCAGAAACTATATTATAATGATGTACTGTAACCATAATATGATGAAATATCCATGTTAATACACTGGTTAAATTCCAAAAATTCATGAGTCAGCAAAGATCATTATAGCGATGCATGTAGTGAGCAAATAAAGGCGATTTCATACCGATCAATGTCAGATAGGCATGGGTCCCACCTCTTGGACCCTCTACTATCTCCAGAATGGTGCCCTCAAAGTGAAGGAGGGCACACCACACCACGAAAATAGCCGAGTAAGCGAGTTCGGTTATTTTCAGAAGTCCCATAGTAGTTAATGGAGTGCACACAGCTAGTATTGCCGTCTTTCCATCCACCACTATGGCACTCCCAGAAATAGCTCAGCACACTATTTTCAAAACTCCCATTGCACCCACTTCTATCTGACATTGATGGCATAGCCTACCAATATGCCATAGATTCCTGAGATGCAGATTATATGTGCACATGTACACCATCCATGAGGTGGCATAGGGAAATGGGGACTGAGCACAATATTAGGGGGTGTGTATCATAAAGTGATTTTGAATTACGTCAGAATAGATTTCTAGCACAAAAGATGCACACATACTACACGAGTGTACTCAATTAGTGAAGTCAGATGGTGCCTGCTGGCCAATCTGATTACAGCTATAATGGGCAGAATAAGTAACTAAATCTACAGTAACACAATTCAAAGGAATATTTGTTTTAATTTAGAAGTGGAAATGGAAAAATACAAGCTTGAAGGCAAATTTTTGAGCTAAACATAATATTCTCCTAACAAGCCTGTGATATTTGGTAACACGTTTTAATTTTTCCAGCATTTGGTATGTTCTGATAAAATCAAAAACAAAAAGTTGAACAAGTGGCATACAATGGCATGTAAAACAGATGCAGTTAATGGGTGGTCTGATACGGTGCGCAGAAAATGTATTGAATAGTGGAGCCAGGACACAG
>ONZH01026748.1:0-14548 GCA_900303285.1 Rhinella marina
TACCGGTGATGCTACAGTTTCAAATCCATTCTGGCTGTTGTCACCACCACACACGCTAGCCCAGGGCACTCTCTGGCTCTTCCAGTGAAACCTCCCCCCCCACCTACAGGCCCTCTCTCCAAACAATTTACCCAGGTAGGGGACGTATTAGATATTGTACTGATTTTTTTTTTAGATCTACTTTTAATTGCCTCCTGCGATAGACGGGAATTGAACCCGGGTCAACTGCTTGGGAAGTAGCTATGCTCACCACTTTACCACCAACAGCCACAGCAACTGATAAGAACAGATACTAAACTTGATGTCAGCTGCAGTGCCAGCATGAGCAGTGGTGTCACCTGCAGGCGGTGATGGACCTTTGTTGCACCTATTTTGGTGCTTCCCTAACATGTGATGGGTATTTGCCTCGCTTTTCTTGGTCTGGGTGAGCACAATTGCCATGAGAGTAACCACCAGGCTGTTGCCTGAGAATTTGGGGTAATGGTGGGATTAGGCAGCCTCAGAGGCATCCATGCATGCTGCCCCTGCTGTTTCCTGTCCATTTCCGTGGTGTTTCCATCATTTTCTGAGGTTTCCAGGTTTTCACCCAGCCTTCCCTAGGCAGAGCCTTGGTCCCCCGCAAAAATGCTCGAGTCTCCCATTGACTTCAATGGGAATCGTTATTCGAAACGAGCACCCGAGCATCGGGAAAAGTTTGACTCGAATAACGAGCACCCGAGCATTTTAGTGCTCGCTCATCTCTAGTTCTAAACGTATTACCGGATAAAGTGACATGTCAGATTTGAAAAATGGGGCTTTGGCGTTTGGTCCAAAGTGGTTTTTGGGGGGTTAATGTTTCAATATACTAAGCACATGATGGAGCTTCTGCACAGCATTAGAAAGAACATAATCAAGGCTAATAAACAGTGTACCTGCACATGTTCCACAAAAATGAGAAAAAAAAATACTAGTAATAAGAAGACTTCAAATTTAGTAAAGATGGGAATGCTGGAATTCATATTTTGGAACATATTTGTAACCAGGTGCTTGGATGAGCAGGAGGGGCCTCACATTGGCCTAGAAAACTTTATTGGTACATTTGTTTTGAATGGCTGCACAACTTTCTTCCTCAGGATCGGTCATCAGTATCTGATCAGTGGGGGTATGACTCCTGGCACCCCCTCTGATCAGTTGTTTGAAGAGTGCACAGAGCTCCAGTGAAAGCCACAGCCTCCTCCGAGACCAGTGTTGTCACGTTAATCGTTCACGTGGCCTACAGTAGGTGCCGCTCAGTTCCATTCATGTGAAGGGGGCTAAGCTGCGCTACCAAGCACAGCCCTTATTAAATGTGCAGTGCTGTGCTTAGTAAGCTGCAAGGAGGCTGCAGCACTCACCAGAGCACCATGGCCTTTAAAACAGATGATCGGCGGGGTGCTGAGTGTAAGACACCCACTGATGAGATACTGATGACCTATCCTAAGGATAGGTCATCAGTATTAAACCCCTCAGTATTAAAACCCCTTTATGGACAGGGACCACAACCATGGAGGAGAAACACACAGATCCTTCTGAACCCAAAACTGCACAGGGTCCTTAGAGTTGCCAGTATATTTTGCCTTTGGGGCTCCTCGTGGGCACCACCTACCATACAAAACACTGTATGCCTGGTAACAGTTTAATCCTCTCCCCACTGAAAAACCAGGAATGATCTGTTCAACTAGGCATCTATTTTTAATTGTGTGTAGTTATACCGCTTATTAGCCTTTGTTTTCGTTAATTCCTAATCCTTTGTGTGCTCACTATCCCACAGTGTTGAAATACTAAACTGGAATATGATAAGGTTGAAGTCTATGCAACAATAAACTGTTCAATTATTTACACAAAGCGGGTCTGGGGGTCAGAATTTTTGACTGTTATGACTACTCAGGGCCGCACCGGCAATTAGGCGAGGTGAGACGATCGCCTTGGGCAGTGCAGATAAGTTGGTGGTGGAGGTGGAGGCAGGGCTGTTGGAAATGAGCACTTCATTGTGCAGGTACCCTCTTGAATTCAATTTTATTGCCGTCGTGAGGATAATACAGTTTCATACTATTGGTGGCGGGTGGCTGTATTTTGTGCTGCACTGTGGTATCTGGTTCTGCTGGGGCAGTATATTGATCTGCACTACATTATTGCTGGCCCCACCTACTTCTGTTGTCCCACCTTCTGTCAATTTGAATTATAATCACTAGGGGTACTATAAAGGACATCATAATTACTGGGGCACCATAGAAGGCTGTTGCCACCCTCACCACTCTGTGACTGGGCCACTGTGTTGACTCTTCTCGCTGTTGCCACCCTTACCACTCTGATGGGGCCACTAGTGTCCCTGTTTGGCCTTGTTGACATCACAGTTTATTTTGACATTCTCCTGATCCATCAGAAGAAATGTCAAATGTAAACTACAACAGATCCTGTGTTTGGAGTATCCATAAGGCCTCTATCCTATGGTATGTGGTTTGCATCAGGATTAGCTAATGATTCGGATGCCAAAAGCAACAGTGGGTCCAAAACATAAAAGACATGCATATGCTCCCAAATCAACCAGTGGCATCCAGATTTTGATCACCAGTGGAAAAGAAAGGAGCACATACCATATGTCTCAGGAATGCAAACTTTGTCCCGACGCAGTTCTCTGAACCGTTCTCTAGGGGTCAGTTCATCAGGGGACCACATATAACAAAAATACTCCAAAAAACCAACGATACAGAAAATGGAGGCAATAATATATATGTGAGTCATTTGAGATTCAGGGAAGTATAACCATATCCTTCCCTCACTGCCCACAGTCATTCCTGATTTTACTCTAATTTTATTGAAAGCCATACATTGATTATAGTATTCTAATAATCTGTGGTATAATATTACAGTCTTGGTTTATCTTTAAAGGGGGTTATTTAGTAGCAGCAGTGTATACATGTGATAGGTGACATAAATCTATCTAATGATGTCCCAAAAATGTGGGAATTGTCTCTTTCTATAGTAATGAGATTTATCATTATCATTTGGGCATTACTATAAGAGTGTAATCTGACTCGCACATACGGTATATTATTGGCCTCCATTTTCTGTATCACTGTTTTTTGGAGTATTTTTGTTGCTCCTTTCTTTTCTACTAGTGATCAAAATCTGGATGCCACTGGTTGATTTGGGAGCATATATGTATTATGTGCGAATATTTATGTTGTAACTTATTTATTTTTTGATATATGCATTGACTAATGACACCAATATTGGACTGTAGTCATAATAGGTCTCTTCTCGGGTGGTGGTATCTGTCCTTTGTCAGGGACATATAGGGTCTATCATGAGGTTCCTGACACGGGATCGCCCCTATCAGGGCGTCCATTTCGTTTTGGTAGGAAGGGCCTATAGTTTGGGCAAGTGTGAGGGTGAGTTATATTTCCTTTTCTTGTCTTATACTATTTAGCTCATTGCTTTATCTGGGCACAATCTGGGTGAATTTTAATGATCATCAGTAAAGGTTACGTTTTACACTGGTGAAGGTACTTCATTATATTATTTAGTTACACTAGTGACTACCTGACTTCTAATGTCTTTATCTATCAGAACTGTGATTTAAGATGTCTTTGTGGCAAACTCTGCAGAGAGAGGATGTGGCTGAAAGAAGTCATCAAGGTGTTCTAGGCCGAATAGGGAAGATGGGGAAAGAGAATGTCTACATTAAAGAAGACATCACTGGTGCTGTAAGAGGTACATGGTGCTGTATCCTTCTGTATGTTTGGCAGTGGTGAATGTAATGTCCATCTAGCTATGTCTTTAATTGGATGGTGGTTGGGGGGTTGGTTGGATCAATAATTTGGCACATATGCCTTCTGGATGCATGTTATACTAACCCCTTTCTTCAGCGCCATTCTCTGCAACGCTGGTGCCTTCCTTCTGCTGCTGCTTGATTGGCTGCAGTTGTCACATGCCATACACCTGCACATCACTGACTCTGAGAAAAATTAACACACTTGGCCATTACATCCCTGTCAGTCTTTGTTTACATTGCCACAACAATAATGCCAAAAAGTCCAGCATGTCACATGCATCATCACTGCAGCAATAGAAACAAAGCACTCATACTACAGTGATGGGGATGTAACAGCTAAGAATGGTGAATTCTCTTTTTCCATATGTTGCTGCCATTTTTTATTTTTAATTACTGGACAACCCCTTTAATTCTGTGTTTGTGGTTCAATGGGATTATGTTTAGTGTATGTCCATAAAACTTTTGAGCTGTCTGTGATTTCTGTTTCAGTTGTCCATTAAAATTTACCTGCAAGGTTGGCAACCCTGATGTGCGCTTGGTAGTCGGTGGTTCCATGTTCATATGAGCCACATTGCTGAGAAAAATGTTTTATTATATACAAATGAGCCTCTAGGAGCAACAAAGGCATTGCCATTACAGGCAGAGGCTCTTCTCTCTGTGCAATGGCTGCACACTCTACACTTTGATTAATAGGGCCAGTCAGTGAAAATATGACCATCCCTGGCACTGACTTCTCCTAAGGTCTCACACTGCGCTGTGCACTTCAGTATCTGGCACAGACACAATACAGGAAAAAGGCTCGCCAATAGTTCTCTTCTGTACTGCGATCCTCTACAGTGTCCTGAAATACACTGCAAAGCACTGAAAGTGCTAATGTCACTGTATTTCATGTGTTATGTGCATGTACTATATATACCATAAGATTGTATAGGGAATGAGAGGACCCATGTGATTAGACAGGGCCAGCTCCACCCTTCATCTCTAGGAGTAAGATTTTGGAGTCTATGGCTGCCTACTGAGGATAGAACACCTCAGAGTAGCAAGCAGTATATGTGGTAGCCATTTGAAGGGAGAAGATTTACAGAGGGTTTAGCTGCCACAACGGGATTGTGGAAAACTTTGGCAAGGAAGGTAATCGCCTCGAATCTGGCTATAGCCTCCTCTACATGTGGTGGGAACATTATAAGCTACAAGCTGCCCACCGTAACCAAAGGACAAGAAGGGCCACCTGTTTAGAAAATGTATTCCCGTGAGAATACTGTGGATATCATATATTTATATATATATACAGTTGAAACCAGAAGTTTACATACACTATATAAAGCTTTCCTGTTTTTGGACAATTAGAATTACCATAATTATTATTATTTGCCAAATATCAGAATAATGAGAGAGATAATGTTTTACTTTCTGCAAAGTCAAAAGTTTACATACATTTCATTAATATTTGGTACCATTGCCCTTAAACTGTATGACTTGGGTCAAACATTTTGGATATCCTTCCACAAGCTTCTCACAATAGTTGGTTGGAATTTCTCCTCCTGACAAAACTGTTGTAACTGAGCCATGTTTGTTGGATTGCCTTGCTTGCACCTGCCTTTTCAGCTTTGCCCATACATTTTCAGTAGGATTGAGGTCAGGGCTCTGTGATGACCACTCCAAAACATTGACTTTGTTATTCTTAAGCCACTTTTAACCAATTTGGCAGTATGCTTGGGGTCATTGTCCATTTGGAAGACCCATTTACACCCAAGCTTTAACTTCCTGGATGATGTCTTGAGATGTTGCTTCAGTATTTCCACATATTCTTCTTTCCTCATGATGCCATCTATTTTGTGAAGTGCATCAGTCCCTCCTGCAGCAAAACAACCCCACAACATGATGCTGCTACCCCTGTGTTTCACAGTTGGAATGGTGTTCTTAGGCTTCCAAGCTTCTCCCTTTTTCCTCCAAACATAACGATGATCATTATGGCCAAACAGTAAAATTTTAGTTTCGTCAGACCACAGGACATGTCTCCAAAAATGTAGGTCTTTGTTCCTGTGTGCATTTGCAAACATTAATCTGGCTTTTTTATGTTTCTTTTGGAGTAATGGCTTCTTCATGGCAAACTGGCCTTTCAGCCCATGTTGATACAGTACTCATTTCACTGTGGATATTGACACAATTTTACCAGCTTCTGCCATCATCTTCACAAGGTCTTTTGCTTTTGTTCTTGAGTTTATCTGCACATGTCAGACCAAATCACGTTCATCTCTGGGAACCCGTCTCCTTCCTGAGCGGTTTGATGGCTAGACATTCCCATCTTGTTTGTAATTGAGTATAATTGTTTGTACAGATGAATGAGACATCTTCAGACATCTTGAAATTGCACCCAAGGTTGAGCAAGTTTTGTGCAAGTCCACAATTCTCTTCCTGATATCTTGGCTGATTTCTTTAGACTATACCCATGATGCTACACAAAGAAGCAGTGTGTTTCAGGTGTGCATTTAAATAATTTCACAGGTGTGTCTCTAATTAACTCAGATGTTGCCAACAAACTTAAGAGAAGCTTCTAAACACATGACATCATCATATGGGCAGTCCAGAATTGTTTAAAGACATAGTAATCTTAGTGCCTTAAAACATTCTCTCTCTCATTATTCTGGCATTTGGCAAATAATAATAAATAAAACTGAAAAGTTGGGCGTGCAAAATTATTCGGCCCATTTACTTTCAGTTCAGAAAACTCACTCCAGAAGTTCATTGAGGATCTCTGAATGATCCAATGTTGTCCTAAATGACTGATGAAGATAAATAGAATCCACCTGTGTGTAATCAAGTCTCCATATAAATGCACCTGATCTGTGATAGTCTCAGGGTTCTGCATCATGAAGACCAAGGAACACACCAGGCAGGTCCGTGATACTGTTGTGGAGAAGTTTAACCCCTTGAGGACAGAGCCCATTTTGGCCTTAATGTCTGGGCCAAATTTTTGAATTCTGACATGTGTCACTTTATGTGGTAATAACTTTGGAACGCTTTTACTTATCCAGGCCATTCTGAGATTGTTTTTCTCGTGACACATTGTACTTCATGACAGTCATAAATTTGAGTCATATATTTCACCCTTATTTATGAAAAAATCCCAAATTTACCAAAAATTCTGAAAAATTTCCAAATTTCCAAATTTCAATTTCTCTACTTTCAAAATACACCGTAATACCTCCAAAAATAGTTATTATTTTACATTCCCCATATGTCTACTTTATGTTGGCATCATTTTGTAAACGTCATTTTACTTTTTTAGGACGTAGGAGGCTTAGAAGTTTAAAAGCCATTTTTCAAATTTTCACCAAATTTTCCAAAACCATTTTTTTTTAGACCAATGCAGATATAAAGTGATTTTGAGGGGCTTACATAATGAAACCCACCATAAATGACCCCATTTTAGAAACTACACCCCTCAAATTATAAAAAACTGCTGTTACAAACTTTGTTAACCCTTGAGGTGTTCCACAAGAATTAATGGAAAATGGAGGTGAAATTTCAAAATTTCACTTTTTTTCGTAGATTATTCATGTTAATATTTTTTTTCTTGCAACATAGCAAGGGTTAACAGCAAACTAAACTCAATTTACATTGCTCTGATTCCTGCAGTTTACAGAAATACCCCATATGTGGTGGTAAACGTCTCTATGGGTTTGTGGCAGTGGTCAGAAGGAAAGGAGCGCCATGCGGATTTTGGAGGCAAAATTTGCTAGAATAGTTTTTTAGGCACCATTTTGTAATTGAGAGACCCCTGACGTACCCCTACAGTGGAAACCCTCATAAAGTGACCCAATTTTTGAAACTACACCCTTCAAAGAATATATTAAGGGGGGTACTGACCACTTTGACCCCCTAAGCATTTTACGGAATTTGGAACACTTGGCTGTGAAATTGAAATTTTTTTTTCTTCCAATAAAATGTTTGCTTTAGCCCCAATTTTTTTTATTTGCATAAGGGGTAACAGGAAGAAAAGCCCCCCCCATAATTTGTTACCCATTTTCTCCTGAATACGGCAACACCCCATATGTGGTGGTAAAGTGCTGGTGGGGGCACATGGCAGGACTCAGAACAGAAGGAGCGCCCATATGGATTTTACAACACAGATTTTGATGGAGTGGTTTGCGGGAGCCATTGATTTTTATTTTTTTGAGCTATTGTCTTATGTGGGGGCTCATTTTTTGCAGGATGAGGTGAGGTTTTCATTGGTACCAATTTTGGGGTAAATACGCCTTTTTGGATCGCCTGCTATTACACTTTTTGTGAGGGAAGAGAGAAAAAAAATGGCTATTTTGGCATAGTTTTTTTAAAAAAAATTTTACAGCATTCGCCTGGGGGGCCATCTCATGTAATATTTTTATAGAGCAGGTTGTTACGGACGCGACGATACCCAATATGTCCAACTTTTTTATTGTTGGAAGGTTTTACACATTAGATGCATTTTTGAACAGAATAAAATCTTTTTTTGTGTTGCCAATTTTCAGAGAGCCATATTTTTTTCAGCTTTCAGGCGATTGTCTCAGTAGGGTACCGTTTTTGCGGAACAAGATGGCGGTTTGATTGATACCATATTGGGGTAAATACGCCTTTTTTGATCGCCTGCTATTACACTTT
The DNA here is from genome assembly GCA_900303285.1 of Rhinella marina. NCBI lineage: Eukaryota > Metazoa > Chordata > Amphibia > Anura > Bufonidae > Rhinella > Rhinella marina. Next base: position 8,435 of record ONZH01026748.1, read on the forward strand.
TTGTGAGGGAAGAAGGGAAAAAATGGCTATTTTGGCATAGTTTTTTTTAAATTTTTTTTATAGCATTACCCTGGGGGGCCATCTCATGTAATATTTTTATAGAGCAGGTTGTTACGGACGCGACGATACCCAATATGTCCAACTTTTTTATTGTTGGAAAGTTTTACACATTAGATGCATTTTGAACAAAATAAAATCTTTTTTTTGTGTTGCCATTTTCAGAGAGCCATATTTTTTTCAGTTTTCAGGCGATTGTCTCAGGTAGGGTACCGTTTTTGCGGGACAAGATGGCGGTTTGATTGATACCATTTTGGGGTAAATACGCCTTTTTGATCGCCTGCTATTACACTTTTTGTGAGGGAAGAAGGGAAAAAATGGCTATTTTGGCATAGTTTTTTTTTTTTTTTTTTATAGTATTACCCTGGGGGGCCATCTCATGTAATATTTTTATAGAGCAGGTTGTTACGGACGCGACGATACCCAATATGTCCAACTTTTTTATTGTTGGAAAGTTTTACACATTAGATGCATTTTTGAACAAAATAAAATCTTTTTTTGTGTTGCCATTTTCAGAAGAGCCATATTTTTTTCAGTTTTCAGGCGATTGTCTCAGGTAGGGTACCGTTTTGCGGGACAAGATGGCGGTTTGATTGATAACCATTTTGGGGTAAATACGCCTTTTTGATCGCCTGCTATTACACTTTTTGTGAGGGAAGAGGGGAAAAAAATGGCTATTTTGGCATAGTTTTTTAAAAAAAATTTTTTATAGCATTCGCCTGGGGGGCCATCTCATGTAATATTTTTATAGAGCGGGTTGTTACGGACGTGGCGATACCTAACATGTTTATATATAGTGTTTTCTTTATTTTTAATGAATTAAAATGGGGAAAAAAATTGATTTTTTTTAAACTTTTTGTTTTACTTTTTTTTTACCACTTTTTTTTTTTACACTTTTTTTTTTTTACACTTTTTTCACTCAGACCCACTTGGTTCTTGAAGAACCAGTGGGTCTGAGGGCTGTATAATACACTGCAGTACACTGTATAGTGTACTGCAGTGCATTTTCATTCATTGTAAGACTGATCAAGCTCCTGCCTTTAGCAGGAGCTTGAACAGGCTTACCTCTACCATGGCAAGCCATGGCAAGCGTCTGGTTGCCATGGTAACCATCGGGACGCTGCCACAGCAGAGCAGCGTCCCGATGGGAGGGAGGGAGCTCTCTCCCTCTCACTGGCCACACCATCGGAGCGCTGCTGCAGCTCCCGATGGGGGAGGGAGGGAGCGCCCTCCCTGTTAACCCTTCCATGCCGTGGTCCTTATGGACCGCGGCATGGAAGGGGTTAAACGGCCGACATCGCTGCCAGCAGCGATGCCGGCCATTTGAAGCAGACTGTCAGCTGTATGCTGACACTCTGCTTCCACCGCTCGGCCATCCTGAAAATTGGGGGGGGGGGCACCCGGGGCAAATTAAAAATCATAATATGGGAAAGGAGGGGGGAAGGAATCGGGGCACCCGGGGCATAATTACCTTCATTAGCAGGATCTGATCCCCTGCAGTCTCGGACTGCGGGGAATCAGATCCTTACAGCCAGCCCCTGCATCGCCGTGATTGGCTAGTCTGCACAGACTAGCCAATCACAGCAATCGCCTTTATGGGGGGGAACGGCTCCCCCCGAGGGCTTTACTGTGGATGGCTGGCTGTGTTTAACAGCCGCCATCACAGCATGTAAACCCCCCTGCACTGCGCAGGGGGGGATTACATTCAGGACGTACCGGTACGGCCTGTTGCGCGAACTACCTCGTGCTCAGGACGTACCGGTACGTCCTATGTCGCCAAGGGGTTAAAGTCGGATTTGGATACCAAAAGATTTCCCAAGCTTTAAACATCCCAAGGAGCACTGTGCAAGCGATTACATTGAAATGGAAGGAGTATCAGACCACTGCAAATCTACCAAGACCCGGCCATCCCTCTAAACTTTCATCTCAAACAAGGAGAATACTGATCAGAGATGCAGCCAAGAGGCCCATGATCACTCTGGATGAACTGCAGAGATCTACAGCTGAGGTGGGAGAGTCTGTCCATAGCACAACAATCAGTCGAACACTTCCCAAATCTGTCCTTTATGGAAGAGAGGCAAGAAGAAAGCCATTTCTCAAAGATATCCATAAAAAGTCTAGTTTACAGTTTGCCATAAGCCACCTGAGAGATACACCAAACATGTGGAAGAAGGTGCTCTGGTCAGATGAAACCAAAATCGAACTTTTTGGAAACAATGCAAAACGATATGGTTGGCATAAAAGCAACACAGCTCATCACCCTGAACACACTATCCCCACTGTCAAGCATGGTGGTGGCAGCATCATGGTTTGGGCCTGCTTTTCATCAGCAGGGACAGGGAAGATGGTTAAAATTGATGGGAAGATGGATGGAGCCAAATACAGGACCATTCTGGATGAAAACCTGTTGGAGTCTGCAAAAGACCTGAGACTAGGATGGAGATTTATCTTCCAACAAGACAATGATACCAAACATAAAGCAAAATCTACAATGGAATGGTTCAAAAATAAAGGTATCCAGGTCTTAGAATGGCCAAGTCAAAGTCCAGACCTGAATCCAATTGAGAATATGTGGAAAGAGCTGAAAACTGCTGTTCACAAACGCTCTCCATCCAACCTCAAAGAGCTCGAGCTGTTTTGCAAGGAAGAATGGGCAAGAATTTCAGTCTCTAGATGTGCAAAACTGATAGAGACATACCCCAAGCGACTTGCAGCTGTAATCACAGCAAAAGGTGGCGCAACAAAGTATTAATACAAGGGGCCGATTAATTTTGCACGTCCCACTTTTCAGTTTTATTATTACAAAAAAAGTTTAGATGATCCAATAAATTTCGTTCTACTTCACAATCGTGACCCACTTGTTGTTGATTCTTCACCAAAAATTTAAAATGTTATATTTTTTTGTTTGAAGCCTGAAATGTGGCAAAAGGTTGAAAAGTTCCAGGGGGCCGAATACTTTTGCAAGGCACTGTATGAAGGCACTGTGTGACCTCATGCTGTGCGCATCGGGTCACAGCACAGCCGGCAGCAGAAAGAAAAAGAGCGCTGGAGGTGAGGAGCAGCGGCATCTAGAGCAAGAGAGGTAAGTGGATTTTGTATTTAATGTGATATGAGGCTGATAATATAAGGCTGCTGGGGGATGATATGAGGCTTGGGGCTGATGAGAGCTTAGTGAAGGAGAGGAGAGTATGTAGCTGCTACTCTCCAGTAGGGTAATATAAGTAGGAAACCAAGTCCAAAGGTTACCGGATCCCTTTTTTAGTACCACTATCCAGCCAGAGATTAAGTGGACTTTTGTGTGTTAGAACAACCTGTTCAAAGAATGGAGAAGAAGACTGACTGCCCTATTGGTTGCCAAATTCTGATCAGAGATCCAAGTACCGGAAGTCTGGGTTATTAGAGGGAAAGAACAACTAAGGAAAGTATTTCTCTCACTCAAGCTAAAGCCTGTTTAAACCAGTCCTACCAAGCCCGTTGCCTGGATTTGCAGCTCAGCATTCTTTATTGTGAACTGAAGCACTGCTACTGGATTATAACTACCTTAAGGCAATTATTCAAGTAAAGTTGCAGTTTGCTTAACTCTTGACTCTCTCCTTTTTTGGCATTATCTCTTATAGCACCTTACAGTGCCGGCGTCACGAACACTAGGGACCCTGCCTCCCCAGCACCTTAAAAAAACCACACTACCAGGGGCACCTCAAACACCATCTGGCGGGAGTCCCTGGACAACAGAATGTACCCCAAAGGAACTGGTGCTGTCCTTCCATTCACTGCTCGCGGGCCCAGGGAGCTCTACAGAACTGTGAGTAAACTACTACTACACCCATCTGCCCACCATATCTCACATATTGACCCTGTGGCCTGGTCGCTGCATATATACCTGCTTGTGACCATGTGAACACATGCTCATAATGTTCTAATTTACAAAAATAGTAAATTATAGCAAATACAGAGTACCCCATTTTTTCTGTGATATCTTCATAAAGGAAAATTCACTGAGGAAAATAAACTGTCAGATGAAATGCAGAATATAAAAGCAAATTCCCCATTAAAAGTGCCCTGTCTGACCCAGGAAGAAGTACAGCGGCGTCTTATAAAAAGATTAAAATAGACAAATTGCCAGGACCAGATGGCATACACCCCCGTATCCTAAGAGAATTAAGTAATGTCATAGCCAGACCCTTATTTCTGATATTTAAGGACTCTATACTGCCAGGAAGTGTTCCACAGGATTGGCACATAGCAAATGTGGTGCCAATATTCAAAAAGGTTCCAAAAACAGAGCACGGAAACTATAGGTCGATAAGTTTAACATCTGTCATGGGTAAACTGTTTGAAGGTTTTCTAAGAGAAGCTATCTTGGAGTACCTCAATGAAAATAAGCAAATAACTCCATATCAGCATGGCTTCATTAGGGATTGGTCATGTCAAACCAATTTAATCAGTTTCTATGAGGAGGTAAGTTCTTGAATCAATGAATGTCGTATATCTGAACTTCAAAGCATTTGACATGGTACCACATAAAAGGTTAGTATATAAAAATGAGAATGCTTGGCCTGGGAGAAAATGTCTGTATGTGGGTAAGTAACTGGCTCAGTGATAGAAAACAGAGGGTGGTTATTAACGGCACATATTCAGATTGGGTCACTGTCACTAGTGGGGTACCACAGGGGTCAGTATTGGGCCCTATTCTCTTCGATATATTTATTAATGATCTTGTAAAAGGCTTGCACAGTAAAATATCAATATTTGCAGATGACACTAAACTGTGTAAAGTAATCACCACGGTATTACAGTATACTATATACTGTATATATACTAAGGAGGACAGTACACTGTATATATACTGCAGAGGACAGCATACTGCTACAGAGGTAAGAGGTATTGAATAAATTGGAGGCTTGGGCAGAGAAGTGGCAGATGAGGTTTAATACTGATAAATAGAGATGAGCGAGCACTAAAATGCTCGGGTGCTCGTTATTCGAGTCGAACTTTTCCCGATGCTCGGGTGCTCGTTTCGAAAAACGAACCCCATTGAAGTCAATGGGAGACTCGAGCATTTTTGCGGGGGACCAAGGCTCTGCCTAGGGAAGGCTGGGTGAAAACCTGGAAACCTGATATCAGACATCCACGTCCACTCCTCATTGTAGACTTGAGGAATCTGAGAGACCTGACTACCAGTTCTGGTGGAAGATGACATCTGGCAGTCTACAATCGCTCTGCGCTGCTGGTAATTGCGGAAATGCGCACAGATGCGGCGCACCTTGGTGAGCAAATCAGACAGATTGGGGTATGTCTTGAGGAACCGCTGAACTATGAGATTGAACACGTGGGCCAGGCATGGCACATGTGTCAGTCTGCCGAGTTGCAGAGCCGCCACCAGGTTACGTCCGTTGTCACACACAACCATGCCTGGCTTGAGGTTCAACGGTGCCAGCCACACATCGGTCTGCGCCGTGATGCCCTGTAACAGCTCTTGGGTGGTGTGCCTTTTGTCACCTAAGCTCAGCAGTTTGAGCACCGCCTGCTGGCGCTTACCCACGGCACTGCTGCTGCGCCTAGAGCTACCGACTGAAGGCGCCGTGCCTACGGATGGTAATTCGGTGGAGGAGGAGTGGTCGGAGGAGGAGGAGGAGGCATAGTACGTCTGAGAGACCGTGACCGAGGTAGGCCCCGCAATCCTCGGTGTGGGCAGTACATGAGCGTCCCCAGGGTCATTCTCGGTCCCAGCCTCCACCAAGTTAAACCAATGTGCCGTCAGTGAGATATAGTGTCCCTGCCCGGCAGCACTTGTCCACGTGTGCGTGGTTAGGTGGAACTTCTCAGAAACAGTGTTGGTCAGGGCACGGATGATGTTCTGTGACACGTGCTGGTGTAGGGGCTGGGACGGCACATCGGGAACAATAGTGGCGGCTGGGGACGGAATACCGAGGGGCAGCCACCGCCATGAGATTTCGAAAGGCCTCGGTCTCTACAGCCTATAGGGCAGCATCTCCAGGCTAAGCAATTTGGAGATGTGGACGTTGAGGGCTTGGGCATGTGGGTGGTGGAACTGTA
>ONZH01026749.1:0-11902 GCA_900303285.1 Rhinella marina
TGCTTTGCTGACATGTGGGCGATCATGCTGGATGGTGGTCAGGTTGCTGGTGTTTACACCCCTGCCTCATCTTGGTACGGCACAGGTTGCAAATTACAATACGCCAGCACTTTCCTCAAAGGGAAATTGCCACAAGGGGCTGCTCCGGGGAACAGTTGCGGGTTTGGTTGGCGTGGCCTGCCTTCTCCCTTTTGCCACCCCACTGCCTCTTCCATCCTGTTGTGGTGCTGCAGATCCCTCCCCCTCTGTACTGCTGTGCTCGCTCGGCTTGCCACCTTCCCAGGTTGGGTCAGCTGTTGCATCGTCCATCATCTCCTCTTCCACTTCCTCACTCTGGTCCTCCTCCTGACATAACAAAAACCTGACTTAACTGTGTCTCATCCTCATCATCAACCTCTTGAGACACTTATTGCTCTTGACTTATTGGCAAATGTGTCTCATCATCATCATGCACCTCGTGAAACGCTACTTGCCGTTTCCCACCGTCATCTTCTTCAGACTGTGGATGCTCATGAGTTTGGGAATCAGGGCACAATATCTCCTCATGTCCCACTTCAAGCGGCCTTGGCGAGAGGTCCAAACCAAGGAACGGCGATGAAAAAAGCTCCTCGGAATATCCGAATGTGAGATCACTTCTTTGCCCAGACTCTGCATGTTGGAAGGAAGGAGGATCAGGGTGAGGACTTTGTTGCCCAGACTCTTGGCTACTGGACTTTGTGGAAGAGGGGGTGGTGCTTAACCGACTGGAAGCATTATCAGCTGAAATCCAACCGACTACCCGCTCGCACTGGTGCTGCAACAAGAGTTGTGTCTTGCGCCACCCTGCAAACTGTGACATGAAGCTAGGAGTTTTGGATGACTTTGTTTCTTGGGTTCTGCCAGCAGGCTCAGTTTCACCGCGCCCAGAGCCATGGCCTCTGCGTTCACCATCAGCAGCACGCCCACTTCCCCGTCCCTTACTGCTCTCCTTGCGCATATTATATAGTATATATGCCACTTTATCACAAGTACAGTTCAGCAGATCTTTATTAAGTGTATGATCAGAAAAATTTCACAGAATGTCAATTATTTAGAATGCGTAAATGTTATACAGCAGGTGCAAATTAGGAACTTTGGCCTTATTTAACGGTAGAAAAAATAGCAATGGGTGTCAGGTATATAGACTGCAGAAAGGTTCTAATACACGCTCTGTGCACGTGGTGTTAGCGTCAGGCGCACTTGCACACTTTACCCCAAAATAAAAAAGAAATGCTGCTAGATATAACAATGGACTTTTATGTCTTTTGAACAGAACTACTAGCCCTGCCTAGCCAAATCCTATCACTACACTATATGTCCCTCCTTGCACCAAAGTTATACAGCAGATGCAAAAAAGGTACTGCGGCCTTAATTAATGGCAGAAAAAATAGCAAAGGATGTCTGGTATATAGTATACAGAGAGTAATACACCATGCACCAGCTGTGCAGGTGCCGTTAATGTCAGGCCACCCTGCTCAATTTTTAACCCCCCAAAAATAAAAAAAAAATATTGTAGCCAGATATCACAATAGCCCTTAAAGGGGATTTTGGGTCTTTTGAACAGAAATACTGTCCCTGCCTAGCGTTCTTCTCTCCCTACACTATCTGTCCCTCCTTGCAGCAGCTCTCCCTGACTCAGTCTGAGGCGGTCACATGTCACCGGGTACTATATAGCACCCGATGACGCGTTCCCGACTAGCCAGTGTAATGCCAGTAGCAAACATGGCTACTGGCATTACAGTGAATGCTAGTACCTCCCCGCACACTAATTGGCTAATTAGCATGCAGGGAGGCGACTCGAGCATGGTGCTCGAGCACATGTGGTGTTCGGCCGAACACCACGTGGTCCCGAGCGCCGCCATGTTCAGCCTAATACTATATTCGGCTGAACATGTTCGCTCAACACTACTCATATCCTAACTGCCATACACACGGTCACATACACACAGTTTTACTCCAGGTTTCTATAACAACCTAGTCATTTTTCTTCACTGCTGTAGGTCAGTTTTAAAGGGGAAGGGCAGAGGAAGCTGGGTGAGAACAAGAAAGATTTGAGAAATAGGTTTTCGCTCTGTGTAGTAACAGGGCTGGTAATGAGAGGTAATTAGCAGCCAGCTGAGAAGCTCACGTAAATAGCTCCCAGAAAAACAATTCAATGCTTAACTCCGACAGACCTTGGCTCAGCCTGCTTCTTACACACAGTCACATGCACTCAGTTTTACTTCAGGTCTCCATAACAAACTAGCCATTTTGCCTCTCTGCTGTAGGTCAGCTTTAGGCTAGGTCTACACTACGACATGTGTCGCGCGACACATCGGGCACAACTACACTGCTTAATGTGTCGTGAGACACTGATGTTGCATGACAATTTTTATAATGATAGTCTATGGTGTTGCACTGAGACATGTGACGTGCTGCGACTGCGCCAATCGCAGAAAAATCCTTCTTGGAAAAAATTTTTATGACTGTCATGTTGCAGCCGGAGCATGTAACAGTGTGACATTGGTGTAAAAAATGATGAGCAGCACATGTAATGTAGCCCTAGCCTTAAAGGGGCAGAGTGCTGAGGAGGTCACTGTTAAGGGGGAAGCAAACAGTGGAGGTCACTGTTAAGGGGACAATCCCCTATGGAGGTCACTGTTAAGGGGCGGGGTGATGTATAGGTCAGTGTTAAGGGGGCTGGCCCCTTAGGAGGTAAATGTCAAGGGAGTGGAATGCTATCAAACTCACAGTTAAAGGGGCAGGCTGCTGTAAAGGTCAAAGTTAAGGGGATGGGCTGCTATGGAGGTCCTATTTTAAGGAGGTGAGGCACTGTGGGGGTTCGGTGTTAAGAGATGGGGGGACTATGGAGTTCACTGTTTAGGGGGTGAGGTACTGTAGAGGTCACTGTTATGGGGGAAACTGTTAATATCTTTTAATTACACACACTAGCATTAAATGAAATTTCACCATGTACAACTGTGCAGTGGAGCACAATTCATCATAGTGAATACCCTCCATTAGATGTTGCATTACATACCATCAGTATGACACCACAATTAAAATTTTGCCCTCTACATGTGTGCAGTGAAACTAAATTGATTATAGCAAATGCCCTCTATTAGCTGTTGCATTACATAGCATCAGTATCACGCCATGGCTAAATTCCCTTTACATGTGCAGTGGAACCTAATTAAATGGGATTAACCAGTATATACAACACCCACCCAATGTGACCCCTTTAATTATAGTGAATGCTTTCTGTTAGCTGTTGCGTTACATAACGTCAGTATGACACCACAGTTAAATACTTTGCCCTGTACATGTGTGCAGTGGCACAAAATGTATTATAGCGAATGGCTACTGTTAGAATTACAGTTATTATATGCTTCAGCCCTCCAAAGGAAAGGGCAATGGCAAAAATTATGATGCACAATTAACAGCAGAAGAAGGGTTGGTGGTAGCAGCAGCCGCAGCAACAGGATAGAGGTGCCACTGTCATCCTGTGGTCATTTTTTTTTTCTTTTTTTTTTTTTTTAATCAAATCTTTTTTTATTGAAATTTTCAAGAAGGGTAACACAATACAAATTTTTACGTTCATTGCATCTTAGGGAGAGGGTGTTCATCTCCCAAATAAAACTGAGTGTTATGGGAATGGGAGGATGAGGGAAGGCTGGGGGGGGATAATGGGTGGGGTAATGGGCTGAGGAACAGGGAGGGTGCAGACAGCATAGTATACATAAAATGACATTGAGCAATATTAGATGAGACCATATGTAAACATTGTGTAGATACTCACAAATACATCTTGAAGTTTGTAAATTATTAGATGCCTAGGACAATGTTCTTGCCCTAAATGACTTCCATGGGGACCAAAGTTTGAGAAACGTATGATGGGATCTGTGTGCCCAACTAGCTAACTCCTCTAGTAGATACAATTGGTCCACTTTTTCCAACCAAAGTGCGTGGGGGGGGGGCAGTCTGGGAGAGCCAATGTAGAGGTATCAATAATCTCGCCGCTTGGACCAGAAGAGTCGGCAAATCATTATGAGAAGGCTTCCAGGAGGCAGAAGGTAGCCAAAGTAATACATATATCATTAATACTCCCTTCTATTTTAGACCACAAAGGAGTGATTAAAGGGCAGTCCCAAAATATATGACCTAGAGTGCCACTTTGTGTTACACATCTCCAGCATATACCCGAGTCTGAAAGGCCCATACGATAGAGCTTGTGTGGGTCATTATACCATCTTGTCATGGTTTTATATGAGTGTTCTTTCATGGTGACGCATCTGGAAAAATCATGCAAGTGTAAATGTATTAGTGAGACCTCTGATTTTGTGACGGTCTTGCCCAGGTCCTCCTCCCAAGACCTAACATATGCCAGAGATGCGTCAGGAAGTGTAGATAGCAATGATTTATATAATATTGAGATACAATGTCTTGGGATAGCGGAGCTATGGATCAGTTTCTCAAACCAGGTCCTAGTAGTATACGGTTATAACCTAGATATAAGATCTGAACATGAGCGTATAAACTCCAGCTTGTTCAAAAACTCCTCCGCTTTCACATATTTGGAACTAATTTCTTCAATGGATTCTTTAGTATGGGAGTCTCTTAACAGATCAGCAATATTTATGCCATCTAAGCTTCTCCAGAAAGATGGAGCAGTCAGTGCAAGAGGGTTTAGAAAGTAAGGTATTAGTGAAGCAGCAAGGGCCTGTGGAGGGCTGGAGAATATAGCAGTGGTAGGGCATAAAGCCTGTATATTGAGCTATATACCTTTAGTTAGACCAGAGGGCATAGCGTCTGGCTTAGAGATACCCCAAAGACTCGCCATCTGTCTGTCAGTCAGCATAGCCGCCTCCAAATCAACACCAGCATGCCTAAATCTGGGGATACATAACTGCATCCATCTTTTTAGTTGAAGCCGGGACCTCACAAGACGACTGTGAACAAGTCTAGGCTTTTTTCCTTTCCAAAGGAATTTGGTAAATAACGACCTAGTTTGTTGGAAGAAATGGCGTGGTAGGTGTATCGGAAGCATCTGAAAAAGGTAAAGGAATTTGGGAAGGACCTATGTCTGCAGGAGGTTTTTAAGTCCCATCCATGATACATAGGGTATGGATAGATTGGTAAGTTGTTCCTTGACTTTTTTCACTAAAGTGGTATAGTTATATAGGTATAGAGAGTTAAAATCTTTAGTAATAGAGATCCCTAAGTATGTTAGGTCATTTGGGTGCCATTTGAAGGGGAAATTGGTTTGGAGAAGTTGGGCAGTTTTTGTGGGGAGAGATATGTTCAGAGCCTCAGATTTGGTATAATTTATTTTGAAGTTGGAGAGTGATCCAAAGGAATCAAATAAGGACATTATTTGGGGGAATGCTTGTAGGGGGTTAGTGATTAGGAGTAAAAGGTCGTCTGCAAATGTGGCACATTTGTGTTCCACACCCTTTACCGTAATTCCTCGGATGTTAAGAGTTTTTGCGAAACGACTGAAGCAGGGTTTCCATAACCAGGATAAATAGAGTAGGGGAAAGGGGACAGCCCTGTCGCGTGCCATTACTGATATCAAAAGGGGCTGATAAAGTTCCATTGACACGGACCCTCGCGGTCGGATTATTATATAATGTCATAATTGATCTAATAAAGGGGTCAGGAATACCAAATGCTTGTAAGGTGGTTTGCATGTATGTCCACCTTATTCTATCAAGCGCCTTCTTGGCGTCAGTACCGAGAAGGATCAAGGGTTGGCGCTTTTGGGAGGCTAGCTTCACTGCATTCACTATTCTGCAGGAGTGAAAGTTACCTTCTCGTCCTTTCACGAAACCTGCTTGATCTGGGTGAATAATGCATGGTGTAATAGAGTTTAGTCTAGAGGCCAATATTTTGGCCCATATTTTTACGTCTATATTGAGGAGAGAAATAGGTCTGTAGCTTCCACAATCCTTAGCATCTTTGCCTTCTTTGTGGATAACAGTGATTGTGGCTTCTAGCGCTTGTTTAGGAAGAGTTTCTCTTCCAGATAGGGCAATGCACCATTCTGTCATATGGGAAAGGAGGGCTTTGAGAAACTTTTATAGTAACCTATTGGGAGTCCATCTGGTCCCGGGGCCTTTCCCAAAGGCATTGAGGCTATGATCTTCTGAACCTCAGCCTGGGATATCGGGGAAAGTAAGGAAGAGCATTCTACCTTGCTTAAGGTGGGTAAATGGAGAGAAGAGAGGAACTGTTTGATGACATCAATGTCGTGGGGCAGTGGTTGAGATGTGACAGAGGGTAGAGATGAGGATAGGTTATACAGTTTGGCATAAAAGGAGTTAAATTCTCTGGCTATATTTTTGGTAGAGGTGAGCATATTACCCTGTCCATTTCTAACATTACTGATGAATTGTGATTTATTTTCTTTTTTAATAGGTGGGTCATTAGTTTGTTTCCTTTGTTCCCATGGGCGTAGTATTTAAACTTGGCGTACTGATATGCTTTGGCACATTTGATGTTTAAGAGTTCCCTTAATTGTCTTCTGAGGGAAAGTAATTCGGTCTGCTTAGGAATAGAAATGAATGAATAATCCCTGCTGGAGGGATTCAGAGTGCGCCAAGAGTCAACTAGGTGGGAGTTAGCAATGGCTTTGTGAATAGTACCTAAAGATCTCTGGGAAATAGAGGAATGACCTTGAATGGTGTCAAGAGAGGGGTTCAGTGAAATATTGAGGTCTCCACCCAAGACTTTGAGGCCTTCGGCAAAGACCTCAAACTTTTGTAATGTGGATTTCAGCCACTTATGTTGGTGTTTGTTAGGGGCGTAGAGACCAGCAAGCGAAATAAGGGTATTACCCACTTTACCTTTAACAAATAGGAATCGTCCATCTGGGTCCGACTGTGTGAGGTCAGGAACAAATGGGACATGTTTGGAGATGGCTATGCTGACACCCCTGGCTGCAGAGCTAAATGTAGAATGAAACCATTGGTTGAAATGGTAGGAAGGCATCTTGGGGATGTTAGATGACTTGATGTGAGTTTCCTGTAAAAAACATATGTCAGAGTTATATTTTTTCAAAATAGTAATAACTTGCGATCTCTTCTGGGGGGTTTTAAGGCCCCGTACATTGAAAGTTGTGAAGTGGAGAGAAGCCATAAAAAGTATACTGTCTACGTATAGGTATAAGGACTATGAACTGGGGTGCAAACAAAAATACACTTGTAAACCTCAGATGAGAAGTGTAGTGAAGAAAGTAGAAATGTATTGCAATAGGTTATGCACAGCGAGGGCGGTTACTGTGTCAGTCCCAATGAAATAGTGTGACCTAGGGGTGAAAAGTAAATAAGAATTCAACCCCAACCAGGCAATACAGACCTACACTTCTAGTATGATAACACAATCAAAGCAATAACATTATAATCAGGCAATAATGTTGTGACCCTGATGTAATGGGTTGCCTTGTTGAGGAGGGTAACGGGAACATTCTTGCAGCCGGGCAACCCGGGGAACAAGGCAGCCATAGTAACCCTTGTGCCCGTGATATCACCCGTGACAACCTTAAAGGTCCCCTGTCCCAGGATAGTACCCGTGTGCTGCACTGACATAACTTGAACAGCCGAAAATGCCTAGAGTGAAACTTAGACATAGTAAATACAGGTAATGAAATTAGACTTTGTTAAATACCACAAGAGTAGCACTTAAGATGGTCATAAGAGTGGCCCTCAGGGCCGTAATTCAACAAATAAGAACATTATAAGAGCCATGAAAGTCCGTACAGAGATAGACCTAGGAAAACGGTTTAACATGTGAGGCACCCTATGCAATGAAGTATGGGTAACGTTAGAGTAGCCATTTCATATGTAGAGAGCAGATAGGTCCCGGGAGACCTGTAGTGGGTTCTTGACATCACTCCCGACGAAGGATGACTTAGGCCGGAGTAGGCCTCTCCTGAGTGGAAAAACGCAGAGATTGTCATGTGCATAAGCCACAAGCTTATATCTGAGTGGCAATCTTTACAGGATCACACGATTCTCCTCTTACGGTTTGGAGATTTTTTCCTGGCAACTGTAGACCAGGGTTCCAGGAATGGTAGCGGGGGAAGCTTCTTTAGTGCTATATCTACCGGCAACCATGGCTCAACGTGTAGAGGAGCGATATCTAGTAGGGCCCAGGCAGCAGATAAGTTGGACGATAAACGAATGGTGCAACGCCTGCCATCTATATTGAAAGTGAGACCAAATGGAAATAACCATCGGTAAGGCACTTTAATAGTGCGGAGATGATCTGTGAGTGGTTTGAGATCCCTTTTTTTCAAAAGCGTAGATGGTGCTAAATCTTGAAAGATGGAGATGGGGTCTCCATTGAAAAGAATGTCCCGCTTGTCTCTGGCAGCACGGAGAATGGCTGCCGTATCTCTGAAGCTTAACAGGCCGCAGATTATATCTCTAGGTGGATCACCTTGCTGAGGTGGTGGACGTAGGGATCTGTGGATTCTTTCAATAATCACCACTTGTGCTCTATCAGTTCCGAGCAGATCCGCAAAGACAGACATGGCGGTAGATTCAAGGGCTGTAGGAGGGATGTCTTCTGGGACACCTTTCAGCCTGATATTTCTGCGTCTGCTTCTATTTTCTTGATCTTCGATCAATGAAAAAGCTGTATTCAGGGAGGTTACTTGGGCTTCCATAGCCTGCACAACACCTGCACTGTGGTCCACCATTAGACTTTGGTTACCCTCTAGAGTTTCAACTCTGTGGCCGAGAGCGCGGACATCTTGTCTAAGATCTTTCATTTCTTTTAACAACGGGGCTAAGGCTTGGGAAAGGGTATTTTTAAAGAAAGACCTTGTGAGTGTGGCATTGTCCTCTTGGATCGACAGCTCATCAGGGTCAGTGTGACCATCCGCACCTCCCTCCGTGTCTTCATCTGTGTCGCGCTCTAGGGCCTGCTGCGACATTTTGTTTGTGCGCGCCGGAGAGACAGAAAGATGTTTTTTGAAGAAGCGATCCATCTCCTGTTGATTCTTCTTTTGTTTAGGTGTCGAGAGAGGGTCTCTGGCCCTATCTAGACCTATCTTGACCATTTTTGTGCACTTCTGCGGTCTTTAATAAGAGAAGTGCAGGAGTGTGTAGCGGGAGCTCTGGATCAAGCTTCCATCGCGCTCTGTGGTTAGGCTCCGCCCCCTCCTGTGGTTGTTTTTGACAAACAATCCAGCTGTATTGGAATGGTTGACTCGCTCTTTACAATCATCTCAAGTTACATTAGATACACACAGTCAGGAATCAGTGGGTTCCCCACTGCCCCAGGAATTGCCTGTATGCAAGCAACCTTTCCTGACCCTGCCTCTTGCTTTTGCTGCTCTTACTGTTTGCCGAGTAATGTTTGGCACTATCTCTGCTGTTGAAGCACATGTTGCAAGAGGTCAGGGACGTGTGCAAGAAAAATAACACAAGTGACTTGCGAGCATATGTAGATGATGGTGTAGCCAATCGCCCCTGGGAGTCAGGTGAAGAGGGGGCATCATCATCATCAGGGGGTGAGGGTGACAGCATAACTCTGAGACTGCCGGGTGGATGAAGTGGGAGATATGAAGCCAAACATGGAAAGGGTACACTGTTTGCTACTCGGGAGACTACCTGTGAGGAGCACACTGGCAGTGCACGGGTTCAAAAAGGATTACTGGAGAACTTGGCCGACTTCTCAGTCGGCTACAGACTCTACAGTAGGGACGGGCTGCACCTTAGAGAGGAGGGTGCAACTGCCGTGGGGAAAAAATGGTTAGACAGCTGGAGGAGCTTTTAAACATGGATCTCGGGGGAGGTTGGGGGGTCATACTAATAAGGGGGTTGATAGTGTAGATAGAGAGTGGGATATAGGAGGGGACAGTGGGGGTTTGGTAGGGCTGGGGTTAGTGAGGAAAGTAGGGAGAAGACTGGGCAGGACATCAACCAAGGTAACCCAAAAATCCCAGATATTCACTTCACAGGTAATAGTAATTTAAAATGTAGTGTAACAAATGCCAGACATCTAGCTAGCAAAATGGGGGAACTGGAGGCTATAGTACTAGAGGAACACATAGATGTGGTTGGTATGGCTGAGATGAGACATGGTTGGACTCTTTGCATGACTGGGCTGTAAATATTGAGGGTTTTACACTATTTAGGAAAGACAGGGTCAATAGAAAAGGTGACATGTGCCTGTATGTGAGGAGTGATCTGAAGACAAGTGTGAAAGAGGCAATTGTGGGTGCGGAAAGTTAGGATGTTGAAACCTTATGGGTGGAAGTTAAAAGGGATATAAACGCTGAAAAAAATAATACTTTGTGTAATCTATAGACCCCCTAACATCACAAAGCAGATAGAAACATGTTATAGGAAAATATGGTGTCCAGCCAAAGCTTTAGTCCTAGACCACTCAAATATGATACATTCACCCATTGAGTGGCCAGAAGCCATTTGCCCTTGTTAGCATATCAAAGGCAGGAAGGGCACATGGCTCTTGGCCAACAGATTGGGAAGAGATTTGGGTGGTCATGGGGTGGAGTCGATGGTGGGGGCTGGGACACAGGAAGATATATGCTTTGGAAAACTTGGGATCTCGCTCTTCCTTCCTGCCACCACCTGGAACAGCACTTCTGGAGCAAGCTTAAGGTATATGTGTGTATGTATATAAGTATAATATCCCAGTAGACTTTATATGTGTACATATAGATAGTGGTAGTCTGGAACTGTATTACTAGTAGATTATATATATGCTGTTTATGCATGAGTCTCTATTAGAGATGAGCGAGTAGTGAAATATTCGAAAGTTGGAAATTCGATTCGAATAGACCGCGAAATTCGACTATTCGACCGGATATCGAATCCCATTAAAGTCTATGGGAAAAAAATGCTCGCCCACTTGGAAATCTCAATTCGACCACTTGGAGGTCACCAAGTCCACCCTGGAACCTCAGAAAAGGATGCCAACACTGCTGGAATGCAACTGGGACAGCAGGGGAAGCATGTCTGGGTGCATATAACGCGCCCAAGTCGCACTATTACGCCACTATCACAGCCTCTCAACAATACACTCCAAACACAATCTAACCTCTCTGTAAAGTGAGACCATACAAGGAAACCTTCTTTCCTCTACATTGCCATGGACCCCAAGCCAAACTAGACAAAAAAGAAGATGAAATTCTGCACCCCTTAAAATCACGTTGCCTATGACAACCACAGATGGCATAGGCAAGGGGGAAAGCAAATAGACCCCACCCCTAATTGTCATTGTGTGTGTGTGTGTGAAATGTGGTCAGACATGTCTTCTTTAAAATGTAAAAACAACTCAAACACATGCAGAAGCCTTAAAATGCCCAAATTGTTGGCGCTAGAGATGTCAGTGACCCGACCTGGCCCAGTGTCATGTCTAGCAGGTAAAGCAGTGGGGATGTTGAGGGATGCGTAGGACCGCAAAAAGGCAGGAAGAGGCCGTGGGCTGGCCAGAGGCTCATGGAAAATTTTGTGGAGGCCCAAGAGGTGAGACGTCTTAAAAATTGTGTGGAGGCTAAAGAGGTGAGACCTCTTAAAAATTATGTGGAGGCCCAAGAGGTGAGACGGGTTAAAAATTATGTGGAGGCCCAAGAGGTGAGACCTCTTAAACAAGAGGTTTTAAAAGTGGAGGCCCAAGAGGTGAGACCTCTTAAAGATTTTGTGGAGGCCCAAGAGGTGAGACCTCTTAAAGATTTTGTGGAGGCCCAAGAGGTGAGACCTCTTAAAGATTTTGTGGAGGCCCAAGAGGTGAGACCTGTTAAAGAATTATGTGGAGGCCCAAGAGGTGAGACCTCTTAAAGATTTTGTGGAGGCCCAAGAGGTGAGACCTCTGAGACCTCTTAAAGATTTTGTGGAGGCCCAAGAGGTGAGACCTTTAAAGATTTTGTGGAGGC
>ONZH01026750.1:0-31128 GCA_900303285.1 Rhinella marina
GGTTTCTAAAGAAACAATCAAGCAAGCAAACCATATGTCCAAGTCCACACAAGAAGAAAAAAAAAGAATTAGGAGAGGCTTGATGTCCTTATGTAGGTTCTGTGTGCTTACTTAATTAGTGATTAATTTGATTAATTAAAATTCCATTGTCCTATTAGTAAAAGGCAGAAAACCTTATTGGCAGCTGGTATGTGAATTATGATTTTTTTGGTGGAGCATAAAAGACTTGATGACCGAACAAATAAGGCATTATCATGCCATGTCTACATGAGGCAATGATCAGGAGCAAGTGTTGTTTTTCAATCTCAGTCCGGTCATCAATATGACATCAGTGGGGGTCCGACACCTGGCATCCCCATGATCATCTGTTACCTACAGTCATGGTTCCAGGAATACCACCGTTCCATACACTGTGTAGTGGTCATTCACAGGCACCACAGTTCAGAATGGGAGCTGAGTTACAGTACGTGAGAATTTTTTTTTTTTTGCCTCTTTGCATTTCTTTAGCCTTAACAGTTTATTTTCCTTGATGTGGCATTCTAAAGCACTGTTTTTTATGTGGAAGGAATTGAACTTTTTAGACACATTTTGAGGGTACATAATCATTAGTGCAATCTTTATAATCTTTTTTGCAGAGTGAAGACAAAATAAAGTGACTTCTTCATTGTTTTTTGTTTATACTGCTCACAGTTCACACTATATAATTCAGTTATGGTGTTTATGAGGTACCAAATACTGTATGCACGATTTAGGTTTTTTATTTTTATGTAACACATGTATAAAGAAATTTATTTTATACCAATTAACTGTGTTTATAAACCCAGCAGCTTCAAGAACAATTTCAGTGTGTGCCTATCTGAACCCACAAATGATTGTGGGATTGCTTCCATCCTATTGAATTCTGATGTAGGAATAAATAAATGTAGGAATAAATAAATAAAAATGACGCAGCATAAGTCTCCCTTCACTGTCCCTACACTGTCCCTGCACTCTCTCTCTCTCCAATATTCTTCTATTAATTGTTTTCAGCAACACTGTCCCTAGCGCATGAGCACTTCCCACGTCTCTCCCTATGCTCAGCTCACAGGACAACAGCTGAGACCACACGGGATGAGGGTGAGGGCTGCGACATCACAGGGGCCGGCTATCTGTGGATTGGCTGGCTGCACAGCATTATGGGTGATCTTGCATTCCTGGGCTTCTTACTTTCACTTTGTAGCACGTGCAGTCGCCATTTTAGGAAAAGTGGATTAGCTACCAAGCGCGAGAAAATCCGGTTTTGTTGGGGATCAAAGTTTTCATGAACTTCGGACTGAATACAGCTTCGAGTTTCCATTACTCCCATAGCAGTGATGAGAGCTAAGGAAACAGTACAGCAAGCTACGCTGTTTCTGTAACTTCCGAGCCGCATGGCCGTTTACGAGACTCTGTCAAACCTGAGCTACGGCTTACTATTAGTTATTCCCATCTCATGGTCGACATTGGACAATCCCTTTAAGGCGGTTATAGCAATTAGACTAAATCAGCCTATATTGGCAGTGCTATGGGGGTTTTATGGCTTTCACTAGAAAGCAGATGGATTTCAACATGCCTGATGTTTTGTTTTCATGGAAATAATTTAACACCATAGGGGTCCAGCAGTGGCCTAATACCCTCTTCCTAATGAGAATGGGGGGAATCAATAGAAATAGCTGTCAGGTTGTTCATAGACAAGGTCACTATGCTTTGCAAAGGTCAACAATTCTGGCTAGAAGAAACTCATGTTTTGAGCGTGGAGATCGGCGTGCACAAGACCTTCAAGCTTAGCAAAGATCACTATCAGCCAAGGAGAGCAATACCTTGATAAAAGAAAGACACCTGTGTTTGGTGCTACTGACAATCTGTAATTTTTAGACAGTGACTATTTCAAAACATGCAGACACTGATCTGTGGACAGCTGTGTTTTTATTCTGAATCTATAGTCCATAGGCTACACGAACGCATCCATAAACTGTTTTGCAATCCTCAAACCCCAGATCTGCAGAATACGGATACCTGCTTATTGCATTTGCATTTTTCTACTAGAAGTATAAGGCCCCATTCACACGACCGTATGTTCATTTCCGTATCTTATCCACATTTTTGCGGATAAGATGCGGAACCATACGGACCCATTCATTTTTCCATAGGAGAAAAAAAATGCGGAATGCACACCGTGTGCATTCCGCATCCGTATATTACGGAAGTTCTCCCGCAAAAAAAAGGAAACATGTCCTATACTTGGCCGCAAAACACATCCGTAGCCGCATTAAAGTCAATAGGTCCGCAAAATTACGGAACACTACGGAAGACTTTCCGTATGTCTTTCGTTCAGTTTTTATACGGACACGGAATACATACGGTCGTGTGAATGGAGCCTTATTGTCCACAAAACTGACAAGGTTAGGACATGTTCTATATTTTGCAGAATAGTTACATGGATGTATTTTTTGCAGTTCTATAGATATGAATGGGTCCATGTCATGTGCACATAGTCTTCTACAAAACCCAGTCACTAAGGGTAACGATTAAAGGGATTGTCTCCTAAAAACATTCCTGTCCATGTACCCATCTTAGAGGGAGTTCCTCTATTCAGCACCTCCTCTATAAGCCAGAACAGAGAGCTACACTGTCAGAAGGGGTCCTGCTATGGCCAACCTGAGCCACCCATGTATTACTACATGGCTACTAGGCAGTACTACATTTCCCTTGCAGTGGCTGTGGTTTTTCCTGGTTTTTCACTAGCCGATTTCACACATTATTACGTTGATGAGACAACCCCGTTAAAGAGGTTTTCCAGCCTGGCATTATTAAGGCCTATCTTCAGGATAGATCATCAATATCAGATTGGTGGGGCAATAACCTGTTTGGGAAAGCTGCTGGCACCCGAGACATGACAGTAGACAGAGGAGGAAGCAGATGACTCCATCCACTCTGTAGTGGCTGTGAGGGTGTACTGCAGCTCCCATTCAAGTGGAATGTGGAAAATCCCTTTAAGGCTCTACCTACACTTCATTTGAATTCCATGTTCCATGTATTCGTTTTATTATGCAACATGCCCATAGATGGTCAGACATAAGTCTAAGGCGTGTCCCATTTCGTATGCAGCTGGCAGGTATACATTTTTGAAATTGAAAAGGTGTAGTTGCCTAATCCAAGTAAAGTGGGCTCTTAGCAGTTATTTCGACAAGGGTGTATCCACATTGGAATGATTCTCAGATATTTATTTTGGCTCTTATTGTGCATAATGAAGTTTATAATGAGAATAGTAAGATTAATAAAGAAAACGGAAGCAGATCAACATATTCCATGGAGTAACCAGTGAAACTACAAATCCCACGTGAGAGTCTGTGGGTATGTATATAATTTTCTGAAAGGTAAAGGGGTTTTCCAAGATTTGATATAAAAGTCTTATGCTTAGGCCATTTCTCCAGTGTAGCTCATGACATCACTGTCACTAACCAAATATTATCACAGGGCCAGCATGACAGGTAGGTGGAGGTGGGCACCTGCCTAGGGCACCACCCTCTTTTTGAGTAGGTGGGGCGTTGTTTTCTTGGAATTAAAAAAACTATTTTATTTTAGGTTATCTACGCACCAACCCTGTATTGTCAGTCTCACTCAACATTCCCCTTCTCTATTGTTGTTCTAGAAGCTGAATTTGCTAGGACCGCGGCTCTGGACACAGGCATGGAAAAGCAGGTGAGCCATGAAGGACACTGGATAATTATCTGGTCACTGGTCAGTAAAGCCTCATTCACACGTCAGTGTTTCACGGATAGCACACGTCCCCATTCATTTTGATGTGTGTATTCAGACACCAGTGTTTTAGTACGGTCCGTGGGTCCTTGTTTTTAGCATGGATGCTGCTCTATTTTGTCCGTGTTCACAGATCCATCATGCCCATTATAGTCTATGGGTCTGTGAAAACCACGGATACAACACGGATGCCATCCGTATTGCATCCATGTTTCGCGGATCATTAGGAAGAGATGCTCTGAAAAGTATTTTTCAGCTGTGCAGTGTCAGTGAAACACGGATGGCACGCGGACAGCAAAAAACGGACACACAGACCCAACACGGATCCATCACGGACAGCTTCACGAATACATCACTGACAACCTTCATCACAGATTTGAGCACAGACACAGACGTGTGAATGAGGCTTAATAGTGAGACAGTAACATTGTCTAATGAGCATGTGGAGGGAAGTGCTTATGGACCAGTGTTCGTCCTTCATGGCCCACGTAGGGCTGCGTCGCCAATTAGGCAGAAGGGAACCTTCTGTCGGTGCTGCTGTCTCAGAAATGATCTTGGAGGGTTGACTTCATATTAGTTCCATTTATTAAATGCGTTTAAAAATGACGCATTTCGGGACTGGACTAGTCACTTCCTCAGGTAATATACACTGAAATGCCAAGTGGAGTAGTAGACAAAAGTATCCACATACAGGGCTTGTCCATACATTGGGTGAGTCAGGAATCAATTGGGCATAAAGGTCACATATTGCTTTTAAAAGCCATCATAAAGCCATATGTCATGC
Organism: Rhinella marina; assembly: GCA_900303285.1. Classification (NCBI taxonomy): domain Eukaryota; kingdom Metazoa; phylum Chordata; class Amphibia; order Anura; family Bufonidae; genus Rhinella; species Rhinella marina. Next base: position 4,562 of record ONZH01026750.1, read on the forward strand.
ATAAAACTAATAAATAAATAACATGTTAAGGGTATAAGTCCATATTCATATATAATTGGTGACATACCTATATTTATGTAAAAAAAAAACATGAACTTCTGTAGGTGGATCATAATGCACCTTGTTAGGCAGTAGATGCCTTTTGCCAACCCTCAATCCATCTCTGCTGATGTGGCCTCGAAAAAGACAAGATTCCCACACGCTGCAGCTCATTCATTTTGGCTTGTTTTGGATTATCCTTGCTCTCTGTTTACATCTACTCTCCTGGTAATAGACTCTGGCTTGTCTCTTGATTTAACCTCTTGTGTACTGCATTCATAGTGTTTAGACTTCCTGGTTTTGACTCTGCTTGCTGACTCTTTTCACCTCCCTGGTCATTCTGGAATATCTGCTACTTGTGTGCCCGCACCAGCATTCTGTCACCAGCTCTGCAGATGTATCCTGGATCCCTAGCAGCCAAGTCCACTTTGTCTGGAAACATGCCCTGGTGAAGAACCTAGGGGTAGCCTTAGGCCCCATTCACACAACCGTATGTATTCCGTGTCCGTATAAAAACGGAACGGAAGACATACGGAAAGTCTTCCGTAGTGTTCCGTAATTTTGCGGACCCATTGACTTTAATGGGGCTACGGATGTGTTTTGCGGCCAAGTATAGGACATGTTTCCTTTTTTTTGCGGGAGAGCTTCCGTAATATACGGATGCGGAATGCAAACGGTGTGCATTCCGCATTTTTGTTTCTCCTATGGAAAAATGAATGGGTCCGTATGCTTCCGCATCTTATCCGCAAAAATACGGATAAGATACGGAAATGAACATACGGTCGTGTGAATGGGGCCTAAGGCTTCATTCACACTACCGTATGTATTCCGTGTCCGTATAAAAACGGAACGGAAGACATACGGAAAGTCTTCCGTAGTGTTCCATAATTTTGCGGACCCAATGACTTTAATGGGGCTACGGGCGTGTTTTGCGGCCAAGTATAGGACATGTTTCCTTTTTTTTGCGGGAGAACTTCCGTAATATACGGATGCGGAATGCACACGGTGTGCATTCCGCATTTTTTTTTCTCCTATGGAAAAATGAATGGGTCCGTATGAACATACGGTAGTGTGAATGAAGCCTAAGTCTCATGCTATCCAGAGTGATTTTGGAATTTTGGTAGCAGTTCTAGGGTACATTGGAGGCGGTCCAAATGGTGACTTTGGTACTTCCTAACAGGACCACCTTTATCAGTAGAGTAAAGGGCTATAGACACGTAATGGTGATCGATAGCCCCTTTATTGTGGTACTGAAACTGAGGCATCCACTCATTTGTCTTCTAGTGCAGCGAGTGTGGGAGGGGACAGCAAGAGGATGTGAGTGGTGAAAGTGGCAATGATATAAGTAGTAGTAGTCACAGCAGCAGTCCTCATTCTGGTGCTTCCATTGACATGCAGTAAAGAGAGGGGCACAACCTTTCTTCCCCTCTGAGCACATACCTTTTGCCTGGTGGTAGGTGGGTACCTTGATGTCAGTGGGATTTGAATTGCAAGGCAGAGCTCCCTTGAAGTACTGGTGAAAGAGGCAATGGTGTGATAGTAAAGTAGGTGATGCAAGCCAATGATTAGGCCAGTTTTGAGGTAACACATTCACTGTACCTTACTGCTTCAAGATGACATACACTGGCACTTGGAAAAGTAAGTCTAGTCTTTCCTGGTTACATGCACAGTTTTCCTAAGGCTGGATTTTCCCAGTTCAGCCAAGTTTTAGTTTTTAATGGCACCATTTTGGGGTACACATAACTTACTGATTAACTTTTATTAACTTTTTTTTTGGGGGGGGGGGGGGGCAGCAATACTACCACTGAGTTTTTATGTTATAAATTGTCACATAAACATTCACTGTTCAAAGCCCAGAGTGCACCAGAGGGAAGTTTGCCACCATCAACTGTAAATATTACTACCACCATCATATCCACTACTACTCATCTCATCCTCACTTCCCCTCTGGGTCGCTGCATGAGCTCCAGGGGTGGGACTAGCCCACACCCAGCAACTGTCTCTAAGGGGCCAGGTCATTAACCCTCCACTCCCCATACATAGCCCTTGGGACACAAAAAGTGCAATTTAACCCCATTGAGCAGTGAAACACTGGGTTACTGCATTAGTGCATGTCAGCCCTTCAGAGCCTGTACTAATAGAGCTGTAATACCATACACAGCCACATAATTGTGGCTTTACCGGGCACTTTGTTAAAGATGCAGAATCTCTGCTTCCCCTTCCTTCTAATTGGTGAAGGTCTGCTGGTTGGTCCCCCATCAATGATACATTCTAAGGATAAATCATCAGTGTAAAGTCATGTATTGAATTATATTTTCATTATTTATAGACGATAAATAATGTGTTTGTTTTTTTTATATTTTGTAGCCTTTGTAGATATATTTTTTATTTCTTAAACCTTTAGTACCCTCAGAGGCATAACTTGAAGGTTCTGGACCCAAGTGCACAATCTTGGTCCCCCCCCCTTCCCCCCACCATGTGCTTTGAATAATATTGATGTCTTCCTAAGTGTGAAGGGTTTTTGGGTCCCCTCAGTCACTTCCTTTCTCTACTTTCCATATAGTTGGTATAGTAAGGTGTGTTGCTTTATGGCAGCTGAAATTAATGGGAATCTCCTAGAATGTTACAGTCTCTTGAAAAGTATGAATTACCACACTTTCCACCAGAGACCAAGAGAGATACAAACAAAGCCTTATCTGTATATATAGTGTAAGGTGCCCATACATAAAAGAGCAAAGTCAGCAGACTAACTTATGTGTAAGTTAGTTAGTGAAAGAAGAATCAGAAATGCTGAATTTCAACACTCCTGGCTGTCTGTTCTCATAGAAGATAAACCACCATCAGAGGTGTCTGGTGCCAGCTTACTCCCCATTACTCACTAAGAACACATGTATGTGTGTATAATGAATGGGGGGAGGGTCACAAGGAAATGCTGTTTATCTGATGACTATTGAAGAAATATGGGCTTTTTTGCTATTGTACCTTCTAAAGGCTCTTAGCAAAACAATACAGCTTTTATTAACTTACCTACCTCCTAATAACAAAGGAGATGGGTTCCTTGCTTGCATGAACAGTAACATAAAACAAATGAAAAAAAAAATGTTTTTAGTAGAAAGAAAGCACAACTTAAACCAGAACTCCCGAAAATAATGTACTGAATACAGATACAATGAAGAACACAAATGTCCAACACAGAAAAAGTATATTCCTAAAAAATAAATACTCTTTATTGAAGATTCACCTTATAAAAAAGTGTCTTGCATATATACAGGAGAGTCAGGTGTACCGAAAGGCTTACGCGTTTCAAGGGGTTGTCCGAGTAATTCTTTTTGTCCTTTGTATGTTTCTAACTAGTCAAATACAACAGCTTCTCCATACACTTTCTGCTTCTAAAGCTGCTGGTTTCTCAGATTACACTCAGGGTCACATGACCTGTGATGTCAGCTTGCCTCCCTGCTAATCTTGTATTCATGCACCAGTAGATGAGAGCCTGTACATGAAACGTCACTGTGCTTGCCACGCCCCCCCCCCCCCCGCGCCGCGCTCTGCCGCTGCTGCTATCTGCTCTCTCCCTGGATTCTTTCAGATAAAACATTAACCCCTTCAGCCAGAACACACTGAAGGCTTTACAACAGCAGCTGCAGATATAAAGACACACAGGATCTGCCCTCCTCATCCTACAGTGTATCAGCAGTGTTTTAAGGAACACGATGTGTACAGTCACATTATTATGACAACTGGCTAATATGCAGAGTAACTTCTGTGTGCAGCACGGACAGCAGCTAGATGGGCTGGGAATGACTCAAAATGGTCCCAGTAGGTTGTTACAGCTATGTGGAGCCATGCTGAGTTCAGTGCATCCCACAGCTGCTGGAGGGTGGGTTCTGGAGCATCCATGGAGCGAACACGACAATTGAGGTGGTCCCACAGATGCTCAATTGAGTTCCAGTCTGGGGAATTAGGGGGCCATGGTAGTACCTCAAAATCTTGGTCATGCTCTTCCAATCAATGTCAGATATATCTAGCAATGTGACGTTTCTGCCTTGCTGTAAGATCCCACCCAGTCAGCATGTATTGGTGTACTTGACATGTAAGGATGGATTTATACCCAAATCAGTTGAGAGTGACTTCCACACGGGTGAGTGGCCACAGGGAATGCCACAAAAACATCCCCCAGATCATTATGCTGCCACCACCAGCTTGTTTTGCAGAGTGTTTATTCTCTGATGTTTCTCACCTGACATGCCAACATCCATCCATTTCATGAAGCACAAAAAGTGACTCATAAGAGAAGGCAATCCTTTGCCAATCAGCGGAGGTCCAATTCCAATACTGCAATGTAAATTGAAGACTTCTCTGCTGATGCAATATTGTTAGCAGAGGTACAGTGACCTTCCGTCTGCTTTAACCATATGCAGTAGCATTTGCTGAACTGTAGCATGTCAGTCTGCTGTCACGCACCTTCATAGCTGACGTTCACCTCTCACATCAATGGCATGTGGGGCTTCAGTGTCCAAGTCGCTTATTCACAATGGTGCCATTTGTCTTCACATGATACACTTTCACTGAGCAGTTTCAGAAGTACTGCCACCCGTGGCCCAAAAGTCAGTAATCATTTCTTTGGAACTCTGATAATTTGCCCCTTTTACTTATGACAGAAGCGAGAGATATATGTAGAGGCAGCCTATCACACACCTAATTTACCCACCAAACCAGCTCATGACTTCCTTTATGAGCTACACACTGCTGACATCTAAAGTAGGAAGTGGTCATAATAATGTGACTCGACCAGGGCCAGTTCCAGGTTCAGGTGGGCCCTTGGGCGATAAAGTCTCAGTGGGCCCCCTTACACAGTGATAACTCTAGTATAGATAATATAGTAGATGTCCCCTGCAATCCAATGTAACAGCAGAGATAACACAGTGATGGCTATCTGAGTATAGAAAATGTAGTAGTGTTACCTGCAGTCCTGTGTAAAACCACAGATAACACTAGTGCTGATAATGTGGTAGTGTTAACTGCAGTCCTGTGTAAAACCACAGATAACAATAGTGCTGATAATGTGGTAGTTTTACCTGCAGTCCTGTGTAAAACCACAGATAACACTAGTGCTGATAATGTGGTAGTGTTACCTGCAGCCCTATGTAAAACCGCAGATAACACTAGTGTAGATCATGTGGTAGTGTTACCTGCAGTCTTATGTAAAACCACAGATAACACTAGTGTAGATCATGTGGTAGTGTTACCTGCAGTCCTATGTAAAACCACACATAGCACTAGTGTAGATCATGTGGTAGTTTTACCTGCATCCTTAGTGTGCCTCCCTGTGCCTCTCCCATGGACTCCATGCTGGCGGCGCTGTCTCCTCTTCCGTCTTCTTCTTGCCTCCACAGAACGTCCTGATGCAGCTGCGTCAAGACATAGGAAGTACTGTGGGCATGGTGATGGTGACAGACACAGGGACACAGGGACAGATACACACACAGGGACAGACACACACAGGGGGACAGACACACACAGAGACACACAAAGGGGGCCAATTACCTTCAAAAAGACCCTATTTGGGTAGGGGTTCAACTAATACTTCAACACATTACGCCACCATTCGTGGCTAAATACCCTGCTTGACCCAGATAACTAATAAAATATAACTTTGACTGATGTCCTTAAAACAATAAAAAAAAATTAACAAAATGTGAGCTATCCTATCTTTTAAAATGTTGTCTGTGTATGCTCAGTATATCAGTACACACACACACACACACACGCACACACACACACAGGGGGACAGACACACACACATACACACACACACAGGGGGACAGACGCACACACTGGTCACATGGGCGATTGCATCACAAAGGTCCTTTAGCCCAGTAGGAAACTTCACCTACTCTGTTCTGAGTCCTGGGGCCGCTCACCCCAGCAGTACACTTCGCAAAAATTGCCTGCACTGCTGGGGTAAGCTGCCCTAGAATCCAGAACAGACATTTTAATCAAGACCAGGAAAGCGGCTGCAGGAGTGAGCAGGCACAGTGGGCCCCCTCAGGAGCAGTGGGCCCCGGCACTTGCCCGGGTTTGCCGGGTGCTGACGCCGGCCTGTCACTCGACTGTATATCACAATTACTGATGTAAAACATATTGAGTATGTGAATAAGGCCTTAAATCTTATGCATATGATCATATTTTTTATCAGCATGCTATCCACACTTTTTGCAGATAGCATACTAACTCATTAGTTTCTGTGGGGCCATGCATCCATATTTTTTATGGATCCATGTAGCCGTTCCTTAACCCCTTCACGACCGCCATACGGCTATATACGTCCTATCTGCACATGCCCCGTGCACATAGCACGTATATAGACGTGCAGGCGGCTCTTTAATCCCAGCGCTGATCAGCGCTGGGATTAAAGCTCCTGCTCCTGCAATCTAGCAGGAGCAGGTCGGGTCCCGGCTCACAGACAGAGCGGGGACCCTGAGGAGAAGACAGGAGCGGTTTATTACCGCTTCTGTCTTCTCCTAAGCCGGAGGAGAGACTTACCTGCTCAGCCGGCGCAGCAGGAATGAAGCGGCAGCGCCGCTTCCTGTGTTAGTCCCGGCGGTCACGTGAACGCGGGTGTCTCGGGGCCAGAGCAGTGCTGCAGGGTCTAAGGAGACCCTGATCAGCTTCTGCCTGTGTGTAATGAGCCCCCAGGGGGCTGTTTTCCCCTGTAACTGGGGCTCCTGTGGGATGCCCCAGTTACAGTGGAAACAATGGGGAAAAAAAAGTGTTAAAAAAAGAAAAAAAAAAAAAAAAGTCAGTCCTCCAGAGGTCTTTTAATGACCTCCTGGGGGACATATTAGTTGTCAAAAATAAATTAATATATAAGTAAAAAAATAAAAAAAAAAAAAGTGTAAAAAAAAAAAAAATTAAACACGCAGTCGCCAATAAAAACAGTCACCATAGTCGCCCCGTCAAATAAAATCTATACATGCTATATATCAAAATGATCGTCATCAAATAGGGAACCCATTGCAATAATTAATTTGTGCGTGAGTTTTAATATTTAAAAAAAAAAATCTATAATTTAAAAAAAATCCTTTTTTTTAATAAGAATTAGCGGTTTTTGTCTAAATTAAACCTAAAAAAATATAAAATATCTTTAAAAAAAACCATTCTAATAATAAGTCCTAAATGTCAAGTAAAAAAAATTGCAAAAATTATTTTCGTATTCAAACGAAAAAAAAAATTAGGGTCACTAAGCCACCATGTGCCCAAATCACAAAAAGTTGCCTGGACATTCAGGCCTTTTATAGGTCCGGTCATGAAAGGGTTAAATTATAGCACATCTTATTCCTTTCTGTATTGTGGACAAGAGTAGCCCTTTCTATTAATTGGAGTGAGAAAAATATGGTGTCCATATTTTGCGATCCATTGTTTGCAGATAGAAATACGTACATAGCCATGTGCATAAACCCTAATGCCTTTATTCGCAGATCAGTGATTTAGTCAGTCTTTGATCAGTGATTTCCATGACAGTGAGTGAAAACCAGATGAAGGTCAAAAACAGAACAGTTGCAAATCTTTCCCTTATACCTTATGTCTGTGTAGGCTCCGTTCCTGCTTTTGGTTCACAATCATCGATGGAAATCACTGACCAAACACTGATCAAACCACTGACTTGCAAATCAGACCTAGAAGTGACCTTTGATGACCAGTACGTTACATATACTTTAGACTTCAAATAGTCACAATTGATAACCGGAGGACATAGCAATTGCAAATCTGATCATCAGGACTGGAGACTGGATAAACTCATTCATCATCACTCCTGGATCACCTCATGTAATTTAGACAGCTAAATTAGTTTACCCTCAGGGAACATACATTACATAGACTATTTGGTCTTTCTGCTAATGATGAGACTTTGACATTTTTGGGACTTCATCAAAAATATAATTGTATGGTATGCATTTTCATTAACTCACATGAATGTAATACAGAAATATTAAGGGGAATCTATCTTAAAGGGAATCTATCACCAGTTTTATTCTACCCTCTATGACGCACATCGACCATGAAGAAAATGCTGGGTCACTTTCTTGTATTGAGTCAGACATTATCTTGAAATCACTAATGAGCAACTCCCCAGCTCATGATCTGTACTGAGCAGACTCCAGATTTGGAACTGGTCAATACAAATAAGTGACCCACCATTTTTATCAGTGTCTCTGTCACCAGTTTATGCTGCCCTCAGATAGGACAGCATGACAATGCGGACAGATTCCTTTTAACAAATTTTCCATGTGTGAACATATCCTCAGAACATTGGCTGATGCTTTTTTCAATGCGTGCAGCATGGACATCAGAATTTAGAACATGGGTTCAACCAGACCACTCTCTTCTCTACACATTTCGTATTACATTGCTTTCACCTATCTCTCATCTGTCCTGACATGTTTGTGGTTAATGATGTCATTGAAAATGTTACTAAAGCAATCCATCCATAATCCTGACAATGAGGCTTGGCAGCTGTGTCTTTTAAGTAGCATATTTCCTCATATCTTTAAAGGTAAAGAAACGTGAAAAAAATTAAAAAGTGTATGCCGAGTACACCAGAATGAATCCTTTATGCCTGCTGGGTTAAATAAAAGGAATTAAGATATACAATGGAAGAATCAGTGGAAGAATATAAACCATTTAACTAGTTTCCAAATATCATAAAAGTCATAAAATAAATTACAAGCATATTTTATATTAAAATATGTGACTGTTAGAAGTAGCGATAATATGTTAGATTACCGTAAAAAATGAATTCATAGAAGACAATATCAATAAATAACAGGAGTCCAAATATGTAACCATCAGGGGTAATATTGCAATTATAGTTTTAGACCCAATTTCCTTTTATTTATTGGTATTGTCTTCTATGAAGTTTTATTTTTAGGTAATCTGAATAAAATATTATTGCTACTACTTGTTCATCAGGATAGGTCATCAGTATCTGATCGGTGGGGGTCCGACACTACCACCACCACCCCCACCGATCAGCTGTTCCCTACAGCTTCTGTAAGAAGCACTGTAATTGGAACCAGAAGCAGAACTTCATTCAAAGTTTAGTGTCTGTGTCGGGTTACTGCAGCTTAGCTCCCATTCACTTCAATAGGAGATAAGTTGCAGTAACCCAGCATGACCACTACTCTTTGAACGGAACTGTTCTTCCTGTTCCATTCACAGCACCAGAGGCTGCAGAGAACAGCTGATCGGTGGGTGTGAAGGTGTTAGACCTTCTCTGATCAGATATTAATGACCTATCCAAAGGAGAAATCATCAATATCAGGAGCCCAGAAAACCCCTTTAAGATGCATTATGGAGAAAATTAGCTTTTGGTTAAAAAATATTTTCAAAAGGTTTAAGAATTGATACAATCCTCTATATATTATAAAACAGATTTGATAATACATTGATAACTCAAATGCAATTGCTTGGTATTAAACAAAAATTGAAATTAAATTGAAGTTAAAAGTAATGTCTCGGTAAATAAAAACTTGGACAACACTTTAAATGTGACAAAATAACAAAAGCATTGATAATCACACCTATTTCTTCCAGTGTAGCGCTCCAGTCCTCCTTCCAGCTTACTGACTGCAGTTTTGCACCAAAATTGGCTGCCATTTTAGCCCTCCCTCGAGTGTGGCGTTTTTTTCAGGCATTTTTATCTATAGAGGAAAAAACAACTGAATAAACATCCAAGAAAAATATGCGTATAGAAATTCAACAACCCTAAAATCACATGTAGACGTTGACAGAATTTCCTAACATGTTTTACAAGACAAAAAAAATGCTAAAGAAGACTGTGTATGGCAGCACACTTTGGTGGGGGGAGGGGGTGCTATGAAAACTGGGGTAGAATTTCTAGACAAAAGTGTTATGTTTAGTGCCAAATGTATCAAACAGCATGTGACGTGTAAATTTGGTGTACCTTTCACTGACTTCCCATCATGATACATTATCACCTCTGTGTGAAAACAGCCTAATAGGTACAGGACAGCAGACATGAGCAATTTGATTGTAAACAAATCGGAGTCAACCAGAATGTTGCATGAGAGAGCAAAAGAATAGGAGTCCTGGGAGACTTCAGATTACCATACACAAATTTTCAATCAATTTAGTACAAAAGCGAATTAGTCTACCTAATCGAACACAGATCGCAATTGCCTGCTCCCTAGCTGAGGAGACCGCTGCTATTACATGCAGCGATCTCCTCCACAGCATGGGGAGCAGCAATCGATACACCATCACTCGTCCCCATACCGTCTAGTGGTTTACCGTTGGTGAATCGCTTATTAGACAGCACGATCTGCCACCAGCAGGCACTGATTTTTAAGAATGTTGAAAAATCTGAATTGCCCGATGAACGAACATGAATGAATGAACATGAAAAAAGGCCAGTGTAATACAGCCTTAAGCCTCATTCACACGACCATAGTGTTTTGTGGATCCACAAATTGCAGATCTGAAAAACTCGGATAACGGCCCATGTGTGTTCTGCAATTTGAGGACCGCACATGGCCGTCGCTACAATAGCAAATGCCTATTCTTGTCCACTATTGCAGGAACTACTACCACGATGTGCTGTCTGCATCTTTTACGGGCCCCATTGAAATGAATGGGTCCGCACCCGTTCCACAAAATTGCAGAACGGATGTGAACTCATGCATACAGTCGTGTGAATGTAGCCTTAAGGCTAGGTTCGCATGTCATTTTTTTTTTTAGTGCCATTTTCCTGAACTTATGCGTTTTAGCTTTGTCTTTTGCACCTGCATTTTTTGCTGAAGTTCTATGGAAAATATGAAACTCGGGACACAAGTGTTTTTGCTATGACCATTTTTGTTAATTAAGTGGATTATTTTATTTTTTGTCTTGCTTCTTTTAAGAAACATAGCATACTGTACCTTTAGTTGTTTTTTCAGGCGTTTTGACCGTACCTTCACTAAGAGGGAAAAACTCCATGAAGAAACCACTGTGTGCAAAGGACAGCAAAAATTCCACAAAAACAGCAGCCCAAAATGCAGATGCTAAAAAAAATGTATTGGTTATTTTGACTTTTTTGTTGGTAAGAGAATGGCAGAGCCAAATTCATGTGTGCAAGGATTGTAGAGGTGCCCCAGATCATCCAGCATCAGCTCATGGGATAAATTTGGCGCAATTGCCTAAGGGGCTATTGTATCAATTATGCTACTATTTGCGCTCATTTCTTTTAGATTATCATGGGTTGGGTTTTGGGGTTGTTTTGGGGGTGACAAATTTTAAAAATGTTGCACACCATTTGTTTAATTTATCACATAAAAAACCTATGGATTTTTAGTCTAATTCTATTTTTTACCAAGGTTCTGTCGGTTTGTATGCCACTCTGTCACTTGTGACTTTTTTGCCACTTTTTGAAAAAGCCACAATGATAAAGCTGGTTAAAATGTAACTCCGCCCACAAACATTTGGCCACCCCTTAGTAAATCAGTGCATAAATGCATCAGTGCGTAAATAGTGCATCATGAATTTGGCAAAAATGCCTACTCCATCGACAAAATAGGCAAAATCACTCCACATTCCTAGTGCAGCGCACTTGATACATTATACCCTACTTTTGTACTGTCTATTTATTAGTATATCTGCCCTGTGGCACATTAGAGAGTTGTACACTGTAATTTACAGTGTACAGTTTTATTAACCTAAATTGTAAACTAAAGGAAATTGTATTGATTCCTTCTGGCATACAGAATCATAAAAGTGATAAAACGGACTACAAAATGATATATTAAATCAATAATCTTTTCCATACGTAATTCTGAAGTGTATGGGGCACATAAAGAGAAAATAAAATATCATGTTTTGGGAAAAAATCTGCCAAACACGCGACTGAAGTGTTTCCTTAGGTTGGGATTCCCCAAAGCAATTGTATGAGCAGCAGGACACTCTTACTGATTCTGCTTGGAAGGGTTTGGAAATTCCTGTGATGCAATCTGTCTCCTGTCTCCACAGTATAAAAGAGCTCAGCAGTAGTTTTATGAGACAGAGTTAAAAGCCACAGCTCATACGAAAGGAAGAACATTCCTAACAATGAGAGCAAACATGAACGTCCTTCGTTTCCTGGCTGTCTGCCTGACATACATAGCGCTTTCAGAAGGTAAGAGCTGACTCACAAAGATAGCAGGAACAGCCAGATCTTGACCTAAAATGAAAAAAAAGCGAAATGACTGCAATATAAATGACTAATAGTTTATATACTGCAGGATTCATTGGTGTTGTGGAATGATTATGAACTTATCTCCCTTCTCATTACAGGAATGACATTAAAGAGGGCTGGAGAGCTTAGATGTCAATGCGTGAAATTGGAGCGCACAGTGATACCTATAAGGCAAATCCTGAACTTTGAAATTATCCCTAAAGGCCCGCACTGCAAGAATTTAGAAGTCATGTAAGTACAGGATATTGCTATGTTCATTTATCTATGTGATGAGGGTCAAGACACGCACTAAACAAAACTCTTATTTCTGGTTTTGCATTGGGATTTGCACACAGATTAGCTTCATTGTAAATCAATGGTGCTAATCCACTCCTTAATCTGGGCATGTTATAAAATGCGAAATATGTAAATATGAATTGTTTTAATAATCTCTATACTGTATAGATAGATTTGTATGTGCACCAATTATTCCTTTCCGTATCTTTATTTTTATTCTTATCTCCATCCATAGTGCCACTGTGAAAACTGGAAAATCAACTAGTCAAGAAATATGCTTAGATCCCACTGCCCCATGGGTCAAGCGGAGGATTGACAGAATTTTAGATTCGTAAGTATTCATTGTTACAAAATTACATAAATGATTGCCTTTGTCTGAAAAATGGATAAATTACAAAGACCATGAAGCTCAGTACCAGGTACAGCGAAATAAACATATGTGCTGCAGTGCCTTGAAAAACACCTAAGTGAGCACAGCCCATGTTCTTCTGATTGATGAGAGGGCCAGGGATCGGACCCTCAGCAATCAAATGTTAATGGCTTTATCAAAGAATAGGCTATCAATATGTATTCCCATGTTATAAAAGTGGAACCAACATTTACCATTTTTTTCTTTTGCAAATTCAGATCCAAGACCTCTAATACTCCAGCATCTACCAGATGAGCTCAGCAATGTCTACTAGTGAATGGAGTGAAGGCTGAAAAGAAAGCTGAAATACAGTACAGAGACATTTATCTTCAGAACTGACTCAACTGCCCACATCAAAACCCTTCTACAAAATTGGAAAAACTGAATTGGAAAGACATATGATAATAACAACCTACCTTACATAGTCTTGTGGCTTCCAGGGTGCTAAATATACATTCTACTTTCTTTGGTGTATTATAGTAGGCATTATGTAATTGATAGAAACCAGGTCTTCGCTTTCAACAGCATATCACAGAAATCAGAAATGTTTTAATTTCTTCCAATGGAAAAATGAAGTATTTTTATATGTTACATATAGTAACATGTCAGTATTTTTTTGTATTGTTATTTTTGTAACAGAACATTTGTAAAACATTTGGATAATTATATTATTTAAATTACTGTAAATGTAAAATATTGGTACATTGAGATGTATTCGGTATACTATAATCTGCCTAATCTACTTTAATTTGTAAATATTTGGAAATCGAATCCAGTAATTATTTAAAACTGTAATGTATTTATATTTTTTATTCATTATGATCTCTTGAATATTTGTTTAATAAATTTTTTACATTAAAATTGTTATCTGAGATTGATTTTAAAATCTACTTCCAAATAAAACCTGAAAAATTGAAAAATAGACTAGAGGAAATCTTCTACGATATCACAAAACGGAATTATTACTGATAAGCTGTATTATTCACTTTGGTTTCAGGAAAATGCTAATTGTGTTTTGTTAACTGAAAACAACTAAAGTTTTTTATGAAAGGGGATGTATCATTAGAAAATTATATATAATGTTTTAAAACCCCTTTTTACTGTTATTTTTATGTATCTACCCATATTTAAAAACTCTAAAATATTGTAGTTTCACACTGACTAATACACAATGCAGATCACTTGTCAGTTTTGCTGCGTAGATTGGCAAAAGGTCACATAGTAAGTCTGGAAAACAGATAAAAGCGTATCTAGTTACATCTCATCACCACTAGCAGATGGCAGCTATATTGTCCTGCTAGAAACCAACATAAGGTACAATATAAACACTATACACTGCACCAGGGCTTTTCAATTTTATCTTTGGGGTCTCACTTTAGAGACAGGGGCATAATTACCATAGCAGCAGACCATGCAATGGCTATGGGGCCCAGTCTTAGTTGGGATAATCTCTTCTTCTACTGGGGGTGAAAACTTGGTCAGGACTCTACCCTCTAAAGAAACAACTTTTAGCAAACGAGACAGTGGAAAAAATGGCCCAAGGGTCATTGAAATTGGTTTAGGCAGAAACCCTACTGTCCTGTGTGGGGGGCCTGGTTTGATCCTTGCTATGGGGCCCTTACGTCTCAATGTACGCCACTGTTTTGAGACCATGGTAATACTTAGGCTTTGTCAATGATTAAAGTACGAGCCAAAATTTTAAAAAAATGTAATTTGTGCAGGGCCAGACTGGTAATGAAAATTAGCCCTGGCACACAAACCCCACCAGCCCACATACAGTATCACCCCCATCACCAACACCCATATAAAAGAAATGTAGTGGTGCACACTGTGGAAAATTGCTGTTTTCTAAATCACATGCAACCCTAAAGGGCTGCAAGACCCTATAATATCAGCCCCTCACAATCTATCCTAAAAAAAACTTTATTTTTAATGTGGCCAAAAATCATGAAACACTTGTACTTAAAGTTCTTTGAAAACAGTCAGTGTGTGTATTGATTTTCATGGCCACGGCTGGGTAAAGGTATTTTTGTGCCCTATTTATTTATTTTATGCACTTATATAGCATTGTTATATTCTGCAGTGCTTTATAGACATAAGCATCAGGCTGTCCCCAGTGGGGCTCACAATCTAAGGTCCCTATCAGTATGTCTTTGGAGTGTGGGAGGAAACCCATGCAAACACCATAAGTTAAGTAAAAAAATTATGCCCCCTCCCCCCAATCATTTAAAGTGACCTTACTTTCTAATCAAGAAATTCATACATATTTTATAAGAGGCATTTACAGGTATAACAAATGTAAATTCAAAGACTCACAGATAACGTCTCCACAGATTTGAGTTGTTCACTTTCCTTATCTTCTCCATTTGGTTGAGACCATCATGGTAATTTCTCTTGAAGACTGACAAGTTTCCTGCACATACATCTTTAGTCAGTGGAGTGCAGCCCCCTCTGCCATAGAAGAAGACATCAGTATTAATAAATGGCACACTGTAGAAGGGACTGTTACAGATTGTGCATGAGGGCCCAGGAGATTAGGTGACACCTTTGCCTTTATTCATTGCTTCTGCAGTCTATCCTCATCCTCTATAGCTGGGGCGCACAACCTGCAGCCCTTGATACTATTCTGTGCTGCCGCCCAGTGGCGTAGCTACCAGGGAAGCAGGGGAAGCAGCTGCTGTGGGGCCCTAGCTGACAAGGGGCACGGAGCAGTAGTAAACAGTGTCAGAATGGCCACACCCCCTTCCACACTAACTTCAGTGCTGTAGAATGTCCTCGGAGAAGAGCAGGGAGATAAGCCCCGCCCACCAGCAGAGACCATTAGTAGAGGAGCCTGGCTGCTTAAAGGGGTTATCCCATGAATAATGTAAAAAATTAAAACCAGACATCATATAGTACATGACAATACCTTTCTAACAAAGCTAGAACCAGCCCTGTACCTCACATGGATCCAGAGATCTCCACATTCATTGCTCTGCAAGATTTATATCAAGCTGACACCTCAAGGGGCGTGTCTTTTCTGTTGCAGCTCAGGGGGCGTGCCCATGCTCTCCCTATCACAGCTCAGGAGGCGTGTCTCAGCTCTCCCTATCACAGCTCAGGAGGCGTGTCTCAGCTCTCCCTATCACAGCTCAGGAGGCGTGTCTCAGCTCTCCCTATCACAGCTCAGGAGGCAGTTGAAGGATGAAACTGAGCATGTGCGGCCTTCTCAGTGAGCAGGTCAAAGAAATTAGAAAAAAGACAAACAGCAGGTGGCACTATACAGATACATTTTATTGAATAGCTCAGTGGCTATGCTAAATGTTTAATGACATGCAATTACAAAAGTATTCAGATCCAGGGGCTTGTTGAAAAACTGTAGAATATTTTTCGTGGGACAACCCCTTTAATAGTGCAGCCAGGGCTCAGTACAGTGTACCACAGGAGATCCTGCCTCCCCTCTCCCTCCCGTACTATTGGTACAGCCCAGCTTCTGCTTCTGAGACTGCTGTGTAGTCGGCAAGGAGGGATAGGGGAGACTGAACAGTGACAGAAAAGGCTGCAGATAGGAGAGCCTGTGTCTGTTACTCTCAGGAGCCCATACATTCAAGGTTTTACCCAGCCAGCTCTAACTGTCCTGCGTCTCATGTTCTCTGCACCCCCACCCCCATCTACATTCATCTGCTGCCTCTCCCCAGTCCTGTGGGCCCCCTACCCATCTGATACCCTGTCCTCTAGGCCCCCTACCCATCTGATGCCCTGTCCTCTAGGCCCCCTACCCATCTGATACCATGTCCTCTAGGCACCAATATGCTGCTTGGGGACACATTGTTATGAGGCCCCATCCACCCAAACGTTTACGGAATGGGGACTGGAAGATCACAGAGCAGAGTGGAGCAGGCTAGTATGATTTTTTCAACAACTGTACAGTGAGCTGCTAGTACACATTTTGTCCCACATTTAAGGCTGGGTCCACATCATGTTTTTCCCATCCGTTTAACGTACTGAAAAAAACATATACGTTAAACAGATACCTCAGACTGATGCCATACAGTGCCATCCGTTCACCATATAGTTTCATTGTAAAAAAAAAAGTATACTTTTTTTTTTACCAGACTGTGCAAGATACAAGAACGTGGTGTGCTGCGTTTTTGTATCCTATTTTTATGTATACATGGAACATGTTAATGAATACTGAGACACTTTTCAGGCTTCCTAGCTAATAATAAGCTAATAATTTTCCACAGTTACCATAAGGGTTAAAGACAAACAAGTTTTGGATGGAAAAATCAAGTTTGTTTACCACCAAAACCAGACAGACAGACTGACCTTTTGAATGTCAGGTTTAGCTATGTTATTATGTCTGAAGACTTGTTTTTGTCTGGAAAAACTGTTTTGTCATTCCTATTGGATATTATTGAAGTTTTAATGCAAGTCTATGAGAGATGGAAAGTGTAACATTGTATTTGTTTGTGCTAAGTTTCTCCACTCCACTCCTCCCACTAAAGGGTTCTAGTTTAGCTAGAAATGGTATATAAGGAGAACAGTCAGAGCCCATAGTGTCCGGTTCACAGCACAGCTGGCGGCAGGATGAAGAGGATAGCGTTGGAGGGGAGGAGCGGCTGCGTCCAGAGCAGGAGAAGTAAGTGTTTTTTTTTATTTTATTAAGCATGAGGCAATGGAGGCTGCTGGGGGCTCATCTGAGGCAATGGGGGCTTCTGGGTGCTGATCTGGGGCAATAGGAGCTGTTATGAGGCAATGGGGGCTGCCGGGAGCTGATATGAGGCAATGGGGCTGATATGAGGCAATGGGGGCTAATGAGTGGCTGAAATGAAACAATAGGCCCTGATGAGGGGCTGATATAAGGTAATGGGGCCTGCTAGGGCTGATATGAGGCAATGGGGGCTGATATGAGGCAATGGGAGCTAATGAGGGGCTGATATGAGGCAATGGGGCTGATAAGGGGCTGAAGAAAGGCTGCCTGGGGGCTGATGAGAGGTATATGGGGGCTGATGAGAGGCATGGGGTCTGATCAGTTGTCATTTACATTGGGGTCTGAGCTGAGGTCTGATTGGGAGTCTTATCTGAGGTCTTATTGGAGTCTTATTATTATTGAGGCTGTCAGTTGAGGTCTAAACAACATTGAGGGTCTTATTGGTATGGGTTTATTTTTTTCTTATTGTCCTCCTCTAAAACTTAGGTGCTTCTAATGGGCCAGTGCGCCTTATAGGGCAAAAAATACGGTACATAAGGAATGCAAGTAGCTTCTAAAAGTGACATGCCTATTTGACCCTGTGGGTCTAATAGGATGCATGTTAATATAACACTCCCTGACATAACACACTACAGTACAGTAGTGTTGGAGGGTTTTATATGAGCAATCAGGCTCGTAAAAGTTTAAGTCCAAATAAAATGTTAAAAAAAAAGTAAATACTAAAAAACAGAAAATACAAAAAACATCTCTCCATAAAATGGTTTATTATGTAAAAAGTAAAAAAAATAAAATAAAAAGTACAATTCATTAGTAACAATGCATACATAATGACTGAAACTATAAAGTGATGGTGTTAATTAACTCACACAGTGAATGCCTCTTAAAAATAAAAACAAAATGCCAGAATTGTTGTTTTTTTTGATCATCCGGTCTCCTAAAAGCACTTGCAGAGAACACAATACGTGAATACTGTCTAACACTGCTAAAATGTTTCTTAACACAAGAAAGATTGGAAATTTAAAACTACTATTATTAATGTCCTTAAAATAGTGGAGTAGCCCCACAGACACGCACAAATAGACGCTAATAACTTTTAAATCCCTCAAAATTAAGCAGGGCCCTGCCTTCAAAGCTGATGTGAAACTATTCAAAAAATTTGAATATCATAACAAGACCAAAGAAAACTGGAATGGTCTTGCCAGTAAGTTAGTGGGTGGTATATGAAGTGAGAATCATAGGCCTCCTTCTTCACTCTGTAGGTTCCAGATGGGGTCAAGGTATGATTCATTTTTCAATTTTTAAGGTCAGTGGGTAATATCTCTATAGCATAGGGGAGGGACCGTGCTATACCCTTCCTGCCTGACCATGGAGCACCTGCCCTAATAAAGGTTTCTGTCCAAGGTGACAGGACTCTTTTGGGGATTGGGGGAATTTGATACTGGCAGAGAAAAACAAATGGTCTTATGGCTACCAGTACGCATCACAACCTGGTCTATGTATATGGTTACCCGAAATCCAGAACTAAATGCCCAAGTGCCAGTAGGCTAATACATACTGTAAAGTGACCAGTGTGGTATAGTTTAAAGTAGACCTAGGTTTTGTAGCAGTGATGCCACCATGATGCCAGTGTTTAAAGCTAGCACTCCTCTCCCACATGTCTCATATGTCCCTCAGTTTTTCCCACCACTCTGATGTGTCAGCGGGTCTGACGTAATCTCTCCAGTGGAGGGAGAGGCGGGATGGAGCTAGTGTGAGTGACTAGTGTGAGTCAGTAGAGTCGCCCTCCCATGGTAGGGCTCTTATGCCAATTGATGAAAAATATTTTTAGTGTGGCATAGCCAAACAGAAAGATAGTGAAATCATTACTGCAAATTGGGCTCAAGATTAGAAGGCAACACCTAGTCAGAAACTAACTGACATAGATAAAACCAATGCTGTGGTATGAGTCATATAGGGGCTGAAAAACAGACAGTGGAGACAGAGCCTGATTTTTGATCCTAAAAAACATATCAAAAAATCGTATGTCCCATCTAAAGGTGCAGCAGATCACCAATGAACGAGCATAACACTCGTTCATCAGGTGAAACTGTCGTTCCTGCAGGCACCTAAATTATCATTTCTCTGCAGTAGATTGTGCTGTCTAAACAGGACTCTGTTGCCCATAAACAATGCAGCTGTATAAGGACGAGCAGCTTCAATTGCGATCCCTCATCCTCATACTGTGGAGGTAATCACTGCATGTAAAAATGCAAAAACAGACAATTTTTTTTTCAAGTGAGCTGAAAAAGTTGCAAAAAGACAACTTTGCTACTTTTTGAAGCTAGAAGAATTCTGACTTTAAGGCTTCTTTCACACAACAGTATTTTTTGCGGGCTCCGATCCGCATTTTTCACATGAAAAATGCGGACCCATTCATTTCTATGGGGCTGCATCCGTATGTCCGTTCCGTAGCTGTGAAAAAAAAAATGGAGGAGAGCCGACTCTAATGGTCGTGCAGAATTGAGTGAATTTTAATTATGTCATTTGTGTCGTGAGCCATGTTAAAAGGGGTTGTCCATGTTTATTGATTTGTCTTTGTATGTTTGTAAGTAGTCAAATCTTGTTCTCTTTTGCCCTGGGCTCCAGGTGCTGCATTTTATTAGGTCAGCTCCTTAATTGGTTCCTCCCCTTTCCTCCTGTCTGAAACTATATAAGTCCTCCTTGGACACTTACTCCTTGCCTGAGCGTTATAAGTCATCCTGACTTGCGAAGTTTCCCGTATTGCCTTAGTCCTGCTGTAGTGTGAACACCGCTCTAGTCCTGCTATAGAGTGAACACTGTCTTGGCCTGCTGAAGTGTGAACACCGCTCTAGCCCTGCTGAAGTGTGAACACCGCTCTAGTCCAGCTGAAGTGTGAACACCGCTCTAGTCCTGCTGAAGTGTGAACACCACCCCAGTCCTGCTGCAGTGTGAACATTGCCCTAGTCCTGCTGTTGTTTGAACACTACTATCCAGTACCTGGCTTCCGTTCCTGGCTCCTGTTCGTGGTTCCTGTTCCTGATTCCCGCCCCTGGCTGATCCTCTCCGGTCTGCTTCCAGTGCATTGCTGACTCCAGTCATCCTTCCACATCTCCTCCCTTGGTGTGTGTCTGTCCTGCGTATCTGTCTCTCTGGTGTTTTGCACCTTAGTACTCTGTCCGTCTGGCCAGCTGTCACGAGTATTGTCTCACCCCAAGAGGTAGCGACCTGGAGTACCTCCTCGGGAAAGCCTATCCCCACCATCAGGGGTACTGTGAAGAACGGGAGGTACACTTAGACAACGCCCTTAGGGGAAGACATTCTCGTGACACAGTGGATCCACATCCACTGATCTTGACAGTACGCTCAGGCCATGGATCCCGCTGGTCACCCCAAGCCTGCTGTATCGGATCTATTAAGTGAGATGAGACGTCAAAGTCAGCGGCAGGATGTTTTAATGCAATTCATGCAAAATATTTCTGCCCGCCTAGACGCCATTTCTCCTCCAGTAATAGCTGCACCACAAGTCTCAGCAACTCCTCCAGCTTCCGCACCTGTGACCCCGGATCAGAGTGCTTCCGGAATTCATCTGCCGCTGCCGCTTCGTTATGGTGGGGATTCCAAGTCCTGCAGAGGCTTCCTTAACCAGTGCCTCATACACTTTGAGCTGCATGGACACAAGTTTCCATCTGAACGGGCAAAGATAGCTTTCATTGTGTCCCTGCTATCTGGTGAGGCCCTTGGCATGGGCCAAATCCTATCTGGGAGCGTGGCGGCCCAGAGACTACAAGTCTGCAGGCGTTCCTGGCTACCTTCCGGATGGTTTTTGAGGAGCCAGGCCGCACTTCATCTGCTGCCTCTGCTTTGCTGCGTCTACGCCAGGGTTCCATGACTGTGGGCCAGTATGCAATTCAGTTCCGGACACTGGCCGCTGAACTAGCATGGAATGATGAGGCCTCAGCTAGCAGTTTTCTGGGAAGGTCTTTCAGGGTGGATAAAGATGAGTAGCTGGTCGTGGACCGTCCATCTGACCTTGAATGATCTGGTCACTTTAGCTACCAGAATTGATCTGCGTTTCAGGGAGCATTCCAGGGAGGACTTGCGTAGCAAAAGAGCACCTCGCCTTGCGCCTTCCTTCCAGAGGCCGATCCAGCCTCCAGTTTCTGCTTCTCGGAGGAGCCTATGCAAGTGGAACGTCTCGATTGTCGGATCAGGAGCGACAACGCCGCAGAGCTGAGAACTTGTGCCTCTATTGTGCTGGCACAGGCCCATTTTGCCCGGAATTGTCGCTGAAACCGGGAAACTCCAAAGTCTAGGACATGTTGGAGAGGTGGTTCTAGACGCGGCCATCCCACCGATCCTATGATTGTCCAATTGACCTTCTACCAGGAACTACTCCCCCTCGCGGTCGAGTTTATCCACTCTCGCTTCCTGAGACCCAGGCGATGTCAGTCTACATCAAGGAGAATCTTGAGAGGGGATTTATCCGCAAGTCCACTTCGCCAGCTGGTGCAGGATTCTTCTTCGTCCAGAAGAAGGATGGATCTTTAAGACCTTGCATAGACTATCGGGGCCTTAATCAGATCACCGTCAAGAATAAGTATCCGTTGCCATTGATCCCGGAACTCTTTGACAGAATTCGTGGAGCGAAGATCTTCTCCAAACTAGACCTGCGAGGGGCATATAATCTTGTCCGCATCCGAATGGAAGACCGCTTTTAACACACGGGACGGTCATTACGAATATCTCGTCATGCCTTTTGGACTTTGTAATGCCCCAGCGGTCTTTCAGGAGTTTGTCAATGATGTTTTCCCGGGACCTGCTTAATGTCTGTGTTGTGGTCTACTTGGACGATATTCTCATCTTTTCTCCTGATCTGACCTCACATCGGAAACATGTCCGTCTTGTCCTGCGACGGCTCAGAGAGAACCGGCTATATGCAAAACTGGAGAAGTGCATTTTTGAGAAAAACTCTGCCGTTCCTTGGATTCGTTGTCTCTGATACCGGTCTGAAAATGGATCCGGACAAACTTAAAGCAGTGTTGAACTGGCCACGCCCCCAGGGTCTCCGAGCAATTCAGAGATTCTTGGGATTCGCCAACTTCTACCGCCAGTTCATGCATAGTTTCTCTTCTCTCACCGCCCCGATCTCTGCCCTGACCAAAAAGGGAGTGAACGCAAAAGTATGGACCCCGGAGGCAGAGGCGGCTTTCATCGAGTTAAAACAGGCTTTTACCTCTGCTCCTGTTCTTCATCATCCGGATGTCGCCAAGCAATTTTTCCTAGAGGTGGATGCCTCTTCCATTGGAGCTGGAGCAGTCCTATTGCAGAAGAACTCCAGAGGCAAGATGATTACCTGTGGTTTCTTCTCTAAACTCTTTTCTTCTGCTGAGATGAACTATTCTATCGGGGACAGGGAACTCTTGGCCATTAAGTTGGCCTTGGAAGAATGGCGACATTTGCTGGAAGGTACACAACATCCTGTGGTGATTTACACGGACCACAAGAACCTGGTCTACCTCCAAACTGCACAACGCCTAAATCCTCGTCAAGCTAGATGGGCACTGTTCTTTTCTCGTTTCAACTTTGAGCTACACTTTCGCCCTGCTGAGAAGAATACCAAAGCAGATGCTCTTTCCCGGTCATTTGATTCTTCTGATCAGCAAGAGGAACCCCAGTATATTATTGATCCTGCTCGTCTGATTTCCGTGGCTCCTGTCCAGATTAAAGACATTCCTCCTGGGAAGATATTTGTACCAGTCTCCAAAAGGAGGCGTATTTTAGCTTGGGTCATGACTCCAAACTTGCTGGTCACCCAGGGGTTCGTAAAACCATCCAGCTTCTCTCACGGCATTACTGGTGGCCTAACCTCTCTCAAGAGGTGGAGGAATACGTCTCCGCCTGTACCATCTGTGCTGAAAACAAATCCCCCAGGTCCAAACCATCTGGTCTGCTGTTACCCCTTTCCATTCCAGATGCCCCTTGGCAACACATTGGTATGGACTTTGTTACCGATTTACCACTGTCTACTGGTTGCACCGTCATTTGGGTAGTTGTGGATCGCTTTTCTAAGATGGCCCATTTCATTCCTCTGTCTGGACTGCCCTCTGCCACCAAACTTGCCAGTCTCTTCGTGGAGCACATCTTCCGCCTACATGGCCTACCTTTACACATTGTCTCCGACCATGGAGTTCAGTTCACTTCCAGGTTCTGGAGAGCTCTCTGCCATCTTCTAGAAGTGGAGTTGGATTTCTCGTCCGGATACCATCCCCAGACAAATGGACAAGTGGAACGAGTTAACCAGATACTGGAGAACTACCTTCGTCATTTTGTCTCTGCCCGACAAGACAATTGGGCCCAGCTGCTACCTTGGGCAGAGTTTTCTTACAATAACCACACCAGTGAATCCTCAGGCTCTTCACCATTCTTCATTGTCTATGGGTGCCATCCACGAATTCCTCTTCCTGTTACCGCTCCTTCTGGGGGTACCGGCTGCAGATTCCTCTTTCAGGGACTTTTTTAAAAATATGGCGCCAAGCCAAGGACTGCATCTCCAAGGCGGTGACTCGTATGAAGAATATGCGGATCGGAGGCGCAAGAAGCCTCCACAATTTTCCATAGGTGAAAAGGTCTGGCTATCTTCTAAAAATATCCGGTTAAGGGTTCCAAGCTACAAGTTGGCACCTCGGTTCCTGGGACCATTCGAGGTGCTGAAAGGATCAATGATGTCACCTATAAACTCCGCCTGCCTCCTAGTCTGCGTGTATCCAATTCTTTCCATGTGTCCCTGCTCAAGCCTTTGGTCCTGAACCGCTATTCCCGCAGTGTTTCTACCCCAGATCCTGTCACTGTAGATCCTGAGCCGGAATATGAGGTGAGGGACATTTTGGACATGAAGAGTCGTGGGAGGAAGACATACTATCTTGTGGATTGGAAAGGCTTTGGTCCTGAAGAGAGGTCCTGGGAACCTGAGGACAACATCAATGCCCCTACTCTACTCAAAAAGTTTCTTGCCGGCCTCAGGAGGAGGGGGAGTAGAGGGGGGTACTGTAACGCCTCCTGGGGGTCCCAGGCGGCGCACGCATTCTTACCGCTGCGGCCGGCGTTCTCGCTCTTTGCTGCCGTGATGTTTGTTGCTTGGTCAGTGTGAAGTCTTGTTCTCTTTTGCCCTGGGCTCCAGGTGCTGCATTTTATTAGGTCAGCTCCTTAATTGGTTCCTCCCCTTTCCTCCTGTCTGAAACTATATAAATCCTCCTTGGACACTTACTCCTTGCCTGAGCGTTATAAGTCATCCTGACTTGCGAAGGTTCCCGTATTGCCTTAGTCCTGCTGCAGTGTGAACACCGCTCTAGTCCTGCTATAGAATGAACACTGTCTTGGCCTGCTGAAGTGTGAACACCGCTCTAGCCCTGCTGAAGTGTGAACACCGCTCTAGTCCTGCTGAAGTGTGAACACCACCCCAGTCCTGCTGCAGTGCGAACATTGCCCTAGTCCTGCTGTTGTTTGAACACTACTATCCAGTACCTGGCTTCCGTTCCTGGCTCCTGTTCGTGGTTCCTGTTCCTGATTCCCGCCCCTGGCTGATCCTCTCCGGTCTGCTTCCAGTGCATTGCTGACTCCAGTCATCCTTCCACATCTCCTCCCTTGGTGTGTGTTTGTCCTGCGTATCTGTCTCTCTGGTGTTTTGCACCTTAGTACTCTGTCCGTCTGGCCAGCTGTCACAAGTATTGTCTGACCCCAAGAGGTAGCGACCTGGTGTACCTCCTCGGGAAAGCCTATCCCCACCATCAGGGGTACTGTGAAGAACGGGAGGTACACTTAGACAACGCCCTTAGGGGAAGACATTCTCGTGACACAGTGGATCCACATCCACTGATCTTGACAGCCTTGTAACTGATTATGTGTGTGTCAATCTTGATCTGGACAATTTTTTTTTTCACAGGAAGTAAACAATGAATAGGGAATCTATCACCCTTGTGCCACATAAGAAGACACAAGGCAGCAGAAAAAGCTATATTCCATGCCCCTTGCCACAAAGCACTGAGAGAAGCGGAGCCCAAGATGAACTCTTGCACCAGGGTCCATGAGCCTTCAGTTACGCCTCTGCTTGTGTGTAAAATTGCATTCAAATGTTTTGGATTTTTTTTTTTACAATGATAATTGAGACCATTTTCTTCTGACATAGGCAAATGTAGGCTCGGTGCAGTTACTGTATTAATGTAGCACAGGGATCAGCAACCCTTCTATGGGAGTTACAAGAACAACCAAGTAAGTGTTGTAGATGTCATATTATTTTAAAACTTTAAACACTATGGCCTCAATGGTGATGTGTCCCTGAGTAGCACGTCACTGCTGGGTCATGTGGCCCTTTAAAAAGTCACAAATGCATTGAAAAGTCACAAATCCAGTGGATTTGCAACTTTTCTATGGCAAAAACAGACATTGGGACAATAATAAATCAGGGCCTTTGTGTATGGGGAGGGTGGGGGGCGCAATTTGCTTTCACTGCCTTTTTGGTTACATTCAAGCATAAACTATTTCTGAAGCTCTTTTATTAGAGTTTCAAGGATTGAAAGTTTCATTCAGTTGGTTTAACATTGTCTCTGATTCAAGCGGGTATACTGTATTTCTATAGGTAAATAGGATGTATTTTTACCTTGAAATTACACAGAACAAACCAAAATGACAGCATGCATATGCATTTAGTATAGAATGTCAGCACTCTAAATGAATTTTATCAAGATAAAAGATGTGCACTATTTACATGCTTCTGAGCACGTAACATTTTGGTCCAATTAAGACCTTTTTCAAATTGTAACAGCATAATATAAGAAAGCTGATGATCCATAACAGATATGATAAGGTACAGATGTATCTCAGGCATAGTAGCTGAATCATCACTATGATACATGCAAAGAATATGTCAC